>QEOT01124163.1:0-150094 GCA_003123785.1 Pterocarya stenoptera | reverse complement strand
CTCAAGCTCTTCAAAAGGCCTCTCAAGCCAGCTTGCTGAAAAATCATCCACCGTTGCAAAGTTCAATCCATCAATCTTAGGTCTCCAAGCTTCCGTTTCACTAAGGAGGGATGTAAAGAACTGTACAGCATGCTCTTGGATCTCGGTAGGTGAGGAAAGCAGATTATTTTCAGATCTAAGCATCTCAATAGCATTATTACGTCGATGAGAATTAGCCATTTTATGAAAGAAACTAGTGCACTTATCTCCCTCTTTAAGCCAAAGAACTCTCGACTTTTGCCTCCATGATATTTCCTCCCTCAAAAGAACCCTCTCAAGTTCTATTATTACTTCGTTCTTCCGAGACAAAATCCTCTCACTATCCCCATCAGCTTCCAAGGACTGAAGCTCATCCCACAGGGCTTTTTTCTGCTGCTCAATATTCCCAAAAATCTCCTTATTCCATATCTTCAAATCAGCTTTTAACGCTTTGAGTTTACTAGCTAAAACAAAACTAGGAGTCCCCTCATACTGGTACGACAACCACCAACTTTTTATCTTATCAACGAAGCCCTCCACTTCCAGCCACATATTCTCAAACTTAAAGTACCGTTTGCCCTCATGAGTATCAAATGAAAGAACTAAGAATTTATGAAGTGTTTCTATCTCCTTTTGCTGTCTTCATTAGATGGGTCATGAAATATGAAGCTTTACTTTTTTTTTTAACAGAAAAGTCTGTGAAAGTGACATGAACAAAGACAAACATTTGTAAGAGATCCTTTTCCCTAGCATTCATCACAATCAACGTAATTTTAACACAGATCTCGATCTTCTTAAAAAAAGAGACTTGAAACACTACACTAATGCACAGATGAAAGAAGATCCAATGTAATAGGAAATTAAGTGACAAGAACAAACTACAACATCAATTGAGAATTAAAGAGCATTTAGAAAGTTCCTTGACAAATACCTCCAACAACTGAAACATGGACTTCATGTCAACAAGACTCTGTATGGTCTCACGATATACACTGCCAAGAAAATTCAGAGGAAGCGACAGTTGGAAGAGAAGCCCATTTACCATGACCTGTATCATGACATTAATTCATAATTAATTGACCATCACTGAATCACGTTGATTAAAAGAACTTCATTAAAAGTAAGTGTAGAAGAACATATTTTACCAAATCACCAACTGTCATCTCGCCATTCATAATTCCATGTGAAGATAATACCATAGCTGTTGACAGAGCTATGCTAAATATTATATTTTGGCCAAAGTTCAACAATGCAAGGCTACGTTGTGTTTTTAAAGCAGCATCTTCATACCCTGAGTGATAGATCACCAACAGTGAGTCAGTTACAGAAACAGCATTAAGGCTCAAGCAGAGTAGATTACTCATAAAAATAGTTTAAAAGAGAGTATCTAACTTGAAGTTTTGCCAAACTACTGGGAAGAAAAAAACTATAAAGGCTAAAGATTTAAAAACCTTTGAATTATATTAATGCTAAAGGTTGGAGGCAATTTCCATTAGGGAAAATAAGAAATTTGGAAACTTTCATTGAATTTTGTCAATTATCCTAAAA
The DNA here is from genome assembly GCA_003123785.1 of Pterocarya stenoptera. NCBI lineage: Eukaryota > Viridiplantae > Streptophyta > Magnoliopsida > Fagales > Juglandaceae > Pterocarya > Pterocarya stenoptera. The sequence continues at coordinate 148,528 of QEOT01124163.1, read as the reverse complement.
GGTAAGCAAAAAAGAATTGAAAGCCTGGGGTCCAGATTGAAGGCTGCCCAAGTTATTTATTGTATAAGAATAACCAATCAAGGATTATTAAAGGTTTTAACCATGAGGCTCACAACAACTAGACCTCTCAATCCCTAACTATCATGGACCTTGGTGGGATTTGGTGCATAATACACAATAAAATTGCTTTGCTAATTGGACATCAAAGTAAAAATTACTATGACAGCAAGACAACTTACTCCTTAAGTACTCATCATATTTATCAACTTCATATGATTCATTGTTAAAATATTTGACGGTCTGAAAAAATGAAAAACAAAGCATCAAGTAAGATGCAGAAGAAAAAAGGGTTAGAATGGGAAAAAATAATGCATTAAATAATACATAACAAGAAAAGCAGGCAAAGAAAGACATCGGAGCTTTCACCTCATAATTAATAAGTGAATCGACCGCCCTTGAACTTGCATCATTATCAGCTTTATTCATGGCCTGTCTAAACTTTGTCCTCCACTGGAAAAGACAAGGGAATTCTTTGCTGAGAATGGTTAGCCCAAAAATCTCACAGTACGAAGAGAACCCATTCCAAGCTCCAATTACCCCCCCCCTCCCCCCCCAAAAAAAAACCCAAAAAGAAGAAGAAAAATCTTGTAAAACAATTTATAAAAGCAAGCTCTTAAAGATATTCTTGCAATGCCTACAATCCATCAGAATGCTATGTGATGAAGGCAGCTGTTTATTAACATGGAAAAGAAAGGAAAGAAAGACTAATATGAGCAAGCTATTGGTAAAGACCTGGCAGAAGTGTACCTGTGTCACGATTAATGTGAAAACGACATATGCAGCAACCGACATCGAAGTAATCCATGCAAAAGGTGCTCCAAACTTGTACGCCAGTATACCTGATACCATAGATATCTTGGAGGGATACATTTTTTTTATTTATCAGCAAACGGTTAAATTATATTAATATGAATAGGCATAGCACAAGTACATCTGGAGGGATACATGATAAACTTAAGTGGTTCAGGAACAAAAAAGCAGGGGCTGGGATGATAATGTATAACGAAGATGAAACCAAGAATCGGAGTCCAATATAAAGAATCTAGGTGTCATTATTCCACTCTTTACAGCAGCATTCAATGGTACAAAATCCAGTATCACAAATGTTATGCAACTAAATAACAATCAAATCCACATCCCCTTACCTCTAAGATGGTGGGTACAACATTGAACACCATAGATGAGAGAATGAAATTTATAGCGCGGCTACCACGATCAATAATTCGATTTAATGCACCTGTTTGTCGACTGTAAATACAGTAGCAAAGTCAAGAAAAGCAAATACGTAACATAACTGCACAAAACAGATTAATATAATTGATCACTGACTTAGTTCGTTGGGGAAGAAACAAACTTGGTTATGCTGGGAGGTAATAATTGACAGTACTAACTAACCTATAGATTTACAAAAAATGACAAAATTCCCAATATTTAAATGCAATACCTAAGATGATATTGAAGGTCAAGATCAAGCAAATGTGAAAACACCTGCACAAAGTTAGATATGATTGCATAAGTCGTGTAGAATAATCCATTGAAGGTAATATCACGATCTCAAATGCAGCAAATACGAATTCACAAGGAAGAAGAACTCGTGGGATGTCTGAATACGCAAGGGTTGGGGGGAGGGGGTGACATACCTTCCTAGATACCGATCGAATTGTTCGTAAGGCCACCTTAGAAAACACGGCAGTCCGCAGCTCTGCCACAAAAGGGTTGCATCCAGTTACGAAAATGGAATCGGCGAAAAATGAGAAACAACCAAGAAAATGATAGTGGAGATAACAGAAGATCGTCTTTTTTTAAAATATCAGAGATTGGGCATGCACAAATGTTTAAAGAATAGAATAGTAGGATACAGGCAGAAGAATCAGCAATTACATCATGTGGTAGTACCGTTGAAAGCAGAAGCACACGACCGTGCAATCCCATATCCAATCAAAACAGAAGCTGGGGTGGCAAAAAGAGCTAAAGCCTTTGAATTGGCAGTAGTAAAGGAAGCGAGGGCAGTAGCATTGCCGGTAGCGGTTGTTAGCCAATCAACAGCAAGCTTAAAGAGGAAGGGCACCTGAACGTTCAAAACCTGAAACGAAAGAGACCCATTGAAGAAGAGAAGGGAACGACTTGAGCAGGAGCGATTAATTGGTGACTGACTGAAAGACCTTGGCGCCAACGAGAAAAGCCAAGGCAGTGAGGACTCTGAGACGGAATTCGGGGTTATCTTTCATCCATAAGTAACTGGCAAGAGTACGGAGGATTTTCACGTCGGCGACTTGGTTCTCGGGAGGCGCCTTAGGTTTCTCAAGCTTTAGGGCTGCTGTCGCGTTATTCTTGTTGGTATCTGACGTATCAGTTTTGGAGGTTGAGGTTGAGAACAATTGGCGCCCATTCAGCATGGAACTCTGTTTTTTGACAAACAATAAAATACCCAATCCAGTAGTCAATCAATTGAACACCATCAAATGTACGCTGAGAAGAGAGAACTAAAAATTAGATAATCAATCACTAACAGGATGATGTAAAGAAAAAGGGTTGGCGGCTCTGCCGGGAGGAGGAGGAGAAGAAGAAGAGGAAGAGGAAGATGGGGAATCAGAAAGGAAGGCCGTGACAAGGGCTCTTCTGAAATTCCGATTCCCATTGCTGTGGAGAAGACATCGGCCACCACCCCCGACAGCCGTCGTTGGATTAGTGTTTGTTGAAATGTGAAAAAGAAGATTAGGAGGCCGATGGTAAGAACGTAAGAGAGCGGCAGCGCCAGCACTAGCACTCGGAAGGAGAAGCCGAGGAGCCCTAAGGCGGCTCCTCGCCGACGCAGCGGCGGCAGCAAACATTCTTTTTATTCAACTGAGATCACCAAATCGCAGTACCCAGTAGAGCCCGGTGACTGGATATGCAAATGCACAATAAAACCCAAATCTTCAATCTTGTGAATAACACAAAGATCCACACCAAAATGTGAGCATTGATTCAACTATAATTAACAACAAATAATGAAGCAGAGAAGGGGAACGAGGAACAACAACAGTTGGACTCGGGTGTACTTATATTTGTTTTATAGGAGGTTCCCACGTTCTGCTCCAATGGGGGAATTCGGAAACAAAAATTTTATTTGCAGTTATTTTGTATAATTTTTGTGTAATTTACTGATTAGTTGTATTATTTTTATAAATATAAAATAATTACTTTGATCATTTATATTAATAGAATGTATAAAAAATACGAAAAAATAAATATATATAACAGAAGAAAAATAGGAAAACCTTTTACTTTCAAACACGACTTTCCCCCAAAATTCTTGGTGTCCAAAAGAGAAATATAAAGATACGGCTGTATCTCAACCACACATCAATTAAAAAATAATTAAAAATAATAAATTCGGATGAAAATTTAAAAATACTTTAAACTTTTTAATTTTTTCTACTCATCTATAAAATATGTGCTTGTCAAATGTTCAAGAGTCAAATGACAATTTTATAAGTTTATTAGAAAAAAAAAACCTCAGTCCATATTGAGTTCCGATCAAGAGATTTTAGGCTACGTTTGGTAAATAAATGAGATGAGATGACAAAAAATTTTAAATTTTTTTATAATTTTTTTTTCACACATCACTCAAATATAAATTATTTTTCAATTTCAATTTTTAATTTTTTTTCTAGTCATTATAATTTTTACAAATTTCAAAACAAAACAAAAAAGTTAATACATCATTTTCAAATTTTAAAATAAAAATCATATTAAAAAATAATATTAAAATAATTTTTTAAATTTATATTGTTTTTATTCAAACTTTTTTCTCTTATTTTATTAAAACTCAATAAAATATCTTAATTCAAATTATTTTATTACTATTTATAAAATTATGAGATATTTCAAATATTCAAAATAACCCTTAATTTTAGTGATTTGATACATTTGAAATATGTGATGAAAATAACAATGTATATAACTGATTACAACGATCTCGTAAATAAAAGTATGATACAAAAATATTTTCTCTTTTGGAAAACAGGATCGGTACTGTTTGTCTGTGGATTAGAAGCTTAAACGCAGAGGCAAGAGAATGGCAGCTCAGCTGCAGCAGCCCACTTGAATTATGGGGCGCCAGCCTTACAATCTACCCTAGAACCAGCAAAAACCAAGAAAAAGCTCCATGATGGATATTGTAACGATGGTGGGAAAGAGAAACATGAACATGATGATGATGATTGGACTGAGAGGGAGATATGATAAGAGAGAGAAAAGGTTTTGAATGGGGGAGTGTAGTGAGATAGGCATAGGGGACTTCATCGGAGTGGATTTACAGACATTTTGATCTGAGCCACTCAGACATTGCGGGACTGACGGTTCATGAGGCAGCATATCATCGCAAAAGTATATGCACTTTTCCATTACAGAAGCTAACATTATGGTTGGATAACCCTCCTCTTTTTGAGGTGATCCTTGTTGTGAACATCCACTCTAATTGAGGTTTACGTCTAGAGGAACAGAGGTTAGGGGTGACAATATATGACACTATCCGTTAATCTGACATGAACACGATACGATAATAACGGATTAGGATTTAGTCTTAACAAATTTGAGTAAAAACGAGTTGACTCGTTAAGACACGATTGCTTAACGTGTTGACCTGAACCCTTTATGACTCGTCAAAAAAATTAAAGTTATAATTATCACTACAAGAAATTTGGGCTATTCCAACAATTTTTAAATTGCTTCAAATAATATCATTGGAAAATGTATTCAATCTCTACGATTTCAAAATCGCCGAATGTTTTAAAATCAAATATAACCAATCATGCTTTGGGTCCATTAAACATGGCTATTGCAATGCTTTGATAGTCTTTTGCGACGATTAAAATCGTTGTGAAAAAAAATTTGCTTTGCAACGCTCTGAACTACGTTGCAATAGCTTGTGTGGGGGCGCCAAATCAAGTAATTTTATTTTTCTCCCCAAACACAATTCCCCCCAACACCCAGCTTCTGCACTTCGACTAACCCTCGATTACAGAGCACCAGCATTTGGCCCCTTGTGTTTGGGCACGGCGTCACCTCCTTCGTCTTCAGCTAAACTTCGCTTTCACTTTCCCATTTTCCCACACCCTTCTCCCTTCCGTTGTTAGTTCTCCATTTTCGGCTACTTGTAAAATTAGAAAAAATCGAGTTCCTTTCGTTTTGGCTAGTAACGATGCTGTGACCCTACGTTTCCTTCCCTTACAATATAGGTTCTATGCCTCCATTTCATTTCCCAAGTTGAACTTTTGCCGCAGTCCAGTATAATTGTCGTCTGCTCCAAGGAAGAGAACCATCGTACATGTATCTCTCATTGCCAATTTATTTGTTTTTCTCCTTTCATGCGTAGGTTGCATTGCAAAAGTTGTGTTTTTTTTTTTTTTGTCAATAATTTTATTATTATTGTGAAACTGATGTGCATGTTCCTCTGTTTGCTTCAAAATGTTGTGTATCTCCCCTTTGCGGTTTAAGTGCCGATTTTGAAAACAATGCCTGGTTTTCTTTTTGTAATACTGCTGTGTTTAGTGTTGATATATAGATTTAGATCAGGAGTAAGCTTAAGATGTTGCCTTGCAACAGTTCGCAGTTAAAATCCTATAGGAAAATGTACCAAACTATAAGAACAAATATTAACTTGGTTAAGGGAAAAAACCAACTCAGATACACTATGCCAGAATGTATTTCATATATTAAACCCCTAAAAGGAAAAAATTGGCCAACTTTAGGTAGGGCTAGCTCATGTAAGTGACAAATTGATGGAGTTTAAAAACTGTTTGAGATTTATTAGACTACTAACTTCATATTTTTCTAATTTTATAAGATCATAAAAGTTAATTTCTAGTTTTTTTAGTTAGGAGCAATATTAAATATATCTTAACTATATTGTGTTAACGTAGCAGAAAATCAGCAACACCTTGATAGCAGTTCTGCACAATCAGCAGCCAATTGTCAACCCTCTTAAATCCTCCCGTGACATGTGTAGAATTCCACCATTTTATCATTCTAGTTTATTGTAATTATTTACTTTCCTTCTCTGTATATTCTGTGCTTATCTTTTGGGATTCTTTTAGATACGATATTTTGTACAGAACAATTATTAATAGAATTGACTGCGGTGGTCTTGGTGGTTGTTGAACCAAGTCCTTTACGAAAACTTTCTTGGTATCAGAGCAGGCTAACCTATAACCAATGATGGGCTCCTGCAACCTACCCACAATGATGGTATCGGAAATACCGGTCCACACGTGAGGGGGCGTATTGGGAAGTCCCACATGGCTTAGGAACAAACTCATTCTGGGCTTTATAAGGAATTACCTCACTCCTCCTATTAGGCCTTTTATGGGGAGTAATGAGTGTTTCTACATATTAGAGTGTATAAGTCTCACATAGTCTAATTGACTTGGATAATTAGATTGGATAATTAACTGGTCGTGGAAAGCGAATTGGAGAGTGGACATAAACTCTGGCTTGGATAATTTAATGCCCAAGTATCTCATAATCGAATATCTTAGTGATGTTACGCCTAACCATATCAAATTGTTGGATCTGCTCTTTCATTGACACCACCTCTTCTTACAAGAGAATAATATATATTACACGTATGTTTAATTAGATCATGAGTATATTATCTAAAGTTCCAAAATGAATACATTTTAGGTATAGATGTGATACAGTACGTACTAGTTGACTACATACGGCTTTTATAAGGATTATAATAAGGTCATGAGGATTTGCGACTAAATTCTGTGTTATTGACTAGGAAAAACAAAGATTAAAGATTGACTGGGTATATATACCTTTATACTTAAAAATAAAATTGTTGAGATTTTAATTCGATATTTTTATTGTTTAGATTGTAATTTTGGACTCGTAATTAGTTTTATATTTTTTTCTAGATATTGCAATTTTAATATTTATATAAAATTATGCTAAACTTAACAGGTTAAATGGGTTAATTTTAGGTTTGTTCAACCCGAGCTTTGCTATTTATCATCCTCACATACCACACACCTCACTTTTTTTTTTTTAAAATTTTTTTTTGTTTTTCTTAAAGTTATTGAATTCTTTTACTCATCATTCATATACCACACATTTGGTAAGAAAAGAAAAAAGTGTGGTGTGTGAGGATGATGAATAGTATTTCTTTACATAAACGGGTTGAAACGGGTGGAGTCGTGTTAACCTATTTCATATTTACTAACGGGTTGATACGACACGATCGGTTATGTTAATGGGTAGTGTTAGGGTTTGAGATTTTGACATAATAAGTTTGACGGGTCGGGTTAGGGTTGACCCATGTAGTATAATATACATGTCTTAACACAATACGAACACAACCCGTTAATACGATTTGACACCCCTACAAGAAGTATTGGGTGGGAAATCCACTATAAATGAGGTTTGATACATGCTCCTAAGCTTTTCAAAAAGAGAGATTCTATTTGTAAGTCTGTAGGTAAAGCACACCCTCATGTTGTTGACATGACAAGATTTGTTAGGTAAGAGAACTTTAAAATTTAAATCTCTTACAAATCAAGTATTGTCATGTCGTTAATTAGTATGTGAATTGTACTTTACACACCGATTTATAAATAGAATAATTTAAACTCTTACAGCTTGAGTAATACATGCTCTGTCGTTACAGCCTGAGTAATACATGCTCTCTAGGTTGGAAGCGCAAAGAGCTCAACTTACTTTTGTTGAATGGAATCTCCATAGTTTATGGAATTACTGCAATCTCTTCTTTATTATATTGTAGTATATATAAAAGAAAAGGATCACAAGAATCATGGGAATCATTATCCCCTCTATTGTATATTAAAAATTCTACTCAACCCCCAGTTCACTAGCACACACTACACACCGACGTGCAAACCCGATTTTCTCCCTTCAACCGGTTCTTCCCACAAAACCCATCACTCCCATTCCCTCAGACTCGATTCTCTCCCTCTCCCTCGCCCAGGCCTCTCTTCTCCTTTGCCCAACCAGATCCTTCTCCCTCAACCCATCTCTTCTCCCTCAACCCATCTCGCCCAACCATCAAACTCTTCCCGATCCATCACCCACTACCCATCCCCCCGACTCCATTCACAAATATATTTTCTGGGAGATTTTCTGACCCACAAAAAAAATGCTAAAGTTTGATGGGTTTTTTTTTTTTTCTTTAAAAAGCGAAGGGAAATAAGTCATATTAATTTATATTCATAGATCCACGTACAGATAACAGGATTAAATAATATGCAGTTGCAAACAAATAATATGCATGTAAAGTTCTTAAACTAGCTGTTTCTTGGCCGGATTGAAAGCTCTAAAGTTCTTACGAATTTCTCCGTCTCTTCCAACAATAACTTCTACGCTCGCTAATTTTCTCATAGCTTTCACAAAAATTGCTGGAATTTAATCATGTTTGATGCAAAACCAGAAACAATACCAAAGGTGGAGTTATCCAATGCAAGTTCCTGATCAATCTGTAGTATACCTTTCTTCAAAAGTATTTGTTTATAGAACTGGTTGTCCACTTCAAAGGAAGTACTTTGGTCCAAGAATGCAGTAACGTCCTGACTCTTTGCACAGGTCTTTCTGGGCTTGGCAGCCAAAGTAGGATCCATTGGAGGATCATAAACCCCAGAGACATCGGAAAGCCGACCTTCAAAAGAAGAAGCAATGCTCAACTCCGACAGTGTGTGCACCTAAAAGGGTCACCATTTCATTGAGGGTGATCCCCTTGTCGGTGAAAACCTTCATTGCTCCAGGCACTGGGATTCCCGGTCCCGGCAAGGAGACATTTTAGGCATTCGAGACTAGTCCATCGCGCCTTCCTGTGGCCAGAGTATAATTGGGCCCTCCGGCTAGCGCAACTGCATCACTAGTTGCCCCTAAAGTTTGATGTTAATATCTACTTTCTCATAGTCGATTATGGTTTTCTTTCTGAGATCGTATCATGTTGGAGACGTTTTCTTTAGTGTTTGTACCTATTATTTGAACTCGTCAGGTCACCAATGTGAACTATAATGTTTTCTTATTGATGTTTCACCACGTTTGCTTATACGCTTTTTTAATTAATGACAGAGGATATAAAGAATGCTCTTGCACGAAAAACTGGTTTGGATCCTAAAGACTAGAGACTACCGTTTAGGGGAAAAGAGAAAGAGGACGAGGAGCATCTACACGTGGTTGGTGTGAAGGATAGGTCAAAGATTTCGCTTTTGGAGGACCCCGCTAGCAAAGAGAGGAAGCTTGAGGAAATAGGAAAACACAATGAGATAAAAAATGCATCTGGAGCAATTACAGAAGTTAGAGTAGAGGTTGATTAGCTCTCAGAAATGGTGTGTTTTGGGAAATTGATTTCAAATGGAAAAGACGCAGCATAGTTTAACTTTAAAAATAAAGAAAAAAAAAACCACGTGGCCTAATGGTGTGCGGAGGTTGTAAACAGTGGGAGGTTGTATAGCTTTACTCATTGTATATATGGTTGACTTGATTGTACCTTGTTGACAATTCAATTCCACGTGCATAATGCATTTTTGCATGCTCAACCGCCAAGCTTTGCTCGCCCTCAATTTTCTCAGATGTATGCAAACTAAAGAAAGCCATGCATCTATAGGCTTAGACAAACTCCTCTTGTATGTTGTTTATGGCCAAGTAGCGATTTCTTGAATTTGTATGAGCGATAAGCAATAATTTTCTTTTCATCTTTAGAATATCAACAGATTTATGTCAACAATGTTTATGTTATTGGCTTTTCCCAGATTGTTATTAACGATCTCTTTAATCATCTTTAGGTTGGACCTTTGATTAGGCTGTCCCATTTGAATGCTTTGCTATCTCAAATCACTTACTCTCATGGGTTTCTAATCATTCGCAATAGGGCCGGTTTAATGGTAAGGCCATTTAGGCCTTGCCTAAGGCCTCCAATCTTATGCAAGGCTTTTAAAAATAAAAAGTGAGGTGTTTTTTAAAAGAAATTTGGAAAAAAATAAAAATCATTTCATTAAATAAAATTTTAAACAATTTATATATTTTTTAATGTATGCAAGGTCCCATAATACTAAATTTAATATTTAATACAATAAATTATTTATAATTTTAAATGAATTTTTTAAGATTTTGTTAAATTGAGGTATAAAATTTGCATTGAGTTCTCATTTTAAATTGATGTATTAAATATATATTCAAAATTTATTTTATTTAAAGAGTTTAAATAAAGTTTTATTTTATTAAAGATTTTGAAATATTCTATTTAATAATTTATATTTTATTATATTATAATTACGAATAATTTACATAAATTTTGTCTTAAGCCTCAATTTATGTTGAACCGTCCTTGACATGCAATTCATAATCCCATCTACAAGCATTCTTTGATGCTTATTGGGTAAAGGGAACTCATGATCATCATTTCATCGGTAGATACTAGATATCTTATTTATTTTGGAAATAATATGACCTCTTGAACTTCTCGTTAAGTTGAGAGTAGCAAAGTCGGAAATATTTTGGAGATTAATATTTCCGAGTAGCAAAGTCGATCGGCAGTGGTCCGGTGATGCCTTGCTTTCTCAGTGCAGATCGAAGCCTCTCCGGCTTCGCCACCAGCGTATTATTCAGGAGTACCAACAGTCCTGTGGAACCAAGAAATGCAACAACAATGAATGTCTTCGCTGCATCAAACTCGAGCTCCTCCATGGTCGTACTAGTCTTCTTTGTCTTTCACCGTTCCCGTAGAAATGAGCTTCGTTGCACCGTCCACTCACCCTACATTTATAAGATTAAATGCAAGAATATCTACATGACGTGACTCTTGAATTTTTTAAGATTAAAATTGGATAGGAAGTTGAGATGAAAGTAAAATTTGAATAAAATATTATTTTTTAATATTATTATTATTTTAAAATTTTAAAAAAATTAAATTATTTGTCGACCTTTATAATTTGAGTTAGTTTAAATACAGTCTCTATTTAAAGATTATTCATACAAGTTCATATAATTATATTTAAAAAATATTTAAAATTATAATAATATTGTTTTTAAAATAATATTTTTTTTTCTTTTACTCCTTTTAACAATAAAACTACAGACACAATCTTCCAGTACACCAGATTACAAATTGAATTTCTCTTCTGAAAGACCAATACGCAAATGTCGTTTTTACCAAACCTCTAACGATGACAAGCTCACCAGCCAATCCTCTCCCATCGAGCTTGAAGGGGCACGTTGATACACCACTTGTCATCCCAAAGATCATGCCCACGTCCAAAGTCAATCAGCCCCCATAATTTGACTTTTTATTCGAGAATCATTTACTCTCTCTCGTACATTGTTGACCTTCATAATTTATGGCTTTTTTTTTTTTTTTTTTCAAGAATCAATTACTATTGAGGTATTAAATGATTCTTGAAAAATTACTACAAAGGTATTAAATGATTCTTAAAAAAAGCCCATAAATTACAAGAGTTAGTCTATATACGGTCTTTATTTAGAGACTACTCATGCAAGTCCATATAATTATATTTAAAAAAATTTAAAATTACAATAATATCATTTTTAAAATAATATGTTTTTATCTTTTATCCATATTTATCAATGAGACTGCACATGCAGTCTCTCACTCAGGATTGTAAATAGTAATGAGACTGCACATTAGTATACTAATATTTTGTGGGTCCCATTGCAATGATTTAAACTTTTTAAGTTGAAATGTATGAAATAGGTTAAGATGACTGCAGGGGTATAAAAATTAACTGAAAAATTAGAAAACCTGCCCAAATAGGTGGAACCAGTCCGGGACTGGTTTCCTTTAGTTCCAAAACTGGCTGGTATTGGTCTGTTTCCGGTTCTATGCTTTTTAAGATTGGACCGGACCGGTTCACTATATTATATATTTTAAATTAATTTTTTTAATATTATATATAATTAATATATATAATAATATAAATTATAATTATATATAATATAATTTTATTATAATTTATAAGATAAAATTTTAATTTTAAACATGAAAACTTATTTGATTATATTCTTTAAACATAATATATATATATTAATAATATTTCATGCCCAATTAAATTCTCAACATATTCTTCTTGATAAATACATAATACATTAGTAATACTAATGTACATTAGTATATTAATTACATTTCGCTTTAATTAATTAGTATACATTATTATAGTGATGTATATTAATTACATTTTATATCTTAATATTAATATTATTAAAATCGAAAAACCGGACCGAACCTGTAAAATCGGAGGTATCGGTTTAGGAGGATAACTGGTACCTAATCGATTTTCGAAAATGTAAAACTAATGCATATTGGTTCGGTCCTAAGTTTTGTTCAAAACCAGACCGGATCAGTTCCATCTCTAGAGATGATGAGTTTAATTTTTTTATAGAAAGTTAAAAAAATAATAGATCTTATTAATAATTATTTGGAGATGAGTTAAGTTTGGTTTTACAACCAAACACAAGCTGAATGATCAAACCATAATGGCAATTGCATATTCGATTCATTTCTGACAAGGAGCAATACGCAAACGTCGTGCTTACCAAACCTCTAATGAGGGCCCAGAATTTCTCCTTTACATGACAAGCTCACCATCCAATCCTCTCCCATCGAGCTTGAAGGGGCACGTTGATACACCATTTGTCATCCCAAAGATCATGCCCACGTCCACAAAGGAAAGTGATCACAATACTCAACTAGAATGGCAAAGGAACTCCACGAATTACAGTTGATCAAATCTTCAACACAAGGCAAAGATGGACCATTCAAAACAATTCTTTCCAGCTAAAATGGATGTCCCCAACCTACCCAACGGGGCTGGAATATGTGCGTAGAGAGTGTTGGACAAACCAATAATACACGGCGGCCTCTCTTTTGTAAGGTTGGCCACTATTTGAAAAGTGAGGCAAGAAAATTATGTGGGAGACCAAACTATTATTGGTAGATCATGCCCACGCCCACAAAGGAAAGTGGCTACCATTATTATTATAGTTTTCAATGCTAACAAATTTGGTACATTCCAGGGAGACACACTTTTGGGACCCAAATTCGGTGGGTTTAGCATTTCTCTTAATCTCATAAATCTAGAGTGAGTGGACGGTGCAACTAAGCTCATTTCTACGGGAACGGTGAAAGACAAAGAAGGCTAGTACGGCCATGGAGCTCGAGTTTGATGCAGCGAAGATATTCATTGTTGTTGCATTTCTTGGTTTCACAGGACTGTTGGTATATACGCCTGTATAATACGCTGGTGGTGTAGCCGGAGAGGCTTCGATCTGCACTGAGAAAGCAAGGCATCACCGGACCACCGCCGACTTTGCTACTCGGAAATATTTGGGAGATAAAGAAGGCCCTATCCACCACAGTTAAGGCCCTGTCGGAGAAATCCCCGTCTCCCATAACTGTGCTGCTCTCATCGCTCCATTCATTGTGCATTGGAGGAAACAATATGGTGTGTCTCCATCACCTTGCAATATCCTATATATTTATCTCAGATTCTCAGTTTGATCTGTTATAAATTTTATGAGTTTTTGTGAAAATTACGATTTGATAGGTTCGGATAGAGAAAGTTAAAGACAAAAAAAAAAAAAAAAAAAAAAAAAAAAAGAAAAAAAAAAAAAAAAAAAAAAAAAAAAAGAAAAAAAAAAAAAAAAAAAAAAAAAAAAAGAAAAAAAAAAAAAAAAAAAAAAAAAAAAAGAAAAAAAAAAAAAAAAAAAAAAAAAAAAAGAAAAAAAAAAAAAAAAAAAAAAAAAAAAAGAAAAAAAAAAAAAAAAAAAAAAAAAAAAAGAAAAAAAAAAAAAAAAAAAAAAAAAAAAAGAAAAAAAAAAAAAAAAAAAAAAAAAAAAAGAAAAAAAAAAAAAAAAAAAAAAAAAAAAAGAAAAAAAAAAAAAAAAAAAAAAAAAAAAAGAAAAAAGAAAAAAAAGAAGAAGAAGAAGAAGAAGAAGAAACTAAAATTAAAAAAACTGTGAATTGTTTGGCCTCGTGGGTGGCCCAGAAAATCCCTCAAAACTTAACGGTTGCCAAACATGCAGAAGTAAGCTCTTTTATTTTCTGTATCATGTTTTATGTTTGAACAGGTGATTTATTTGTATTTTCTCTGGGTACCACACCAAAAATATTCATAAACGAACCTGGCATTTTGAGAGAGATAACCACATGCACATCCTTGGACTTTGGGAAACCATCGGAACAGCAAAGAGAGTTCGGTCCTTTGCTTGGCCAGGGCATTATCACTTCAAATGGGGCTATATGGGCCAGGCAGAGCAAAATCCTTGCTCCTGAGTTTTACATGGAGAAGGTCAAGGTATGATTATTTTAAAAACAGTAAATCTGCTATATCACGCGTTAAATTATGTTAGTTTATAAACTTATTTGTATAAGATTTCTTTATGGATATAACAATTCTCAATTGACATACACACAAGTATATTGTGATCAATCTTAAACCCATGTGGGGAATGATAAACTTAATTATCGGGTCGACCACCCCACTGCTAAACTCATGGAAGAGTAGGATTGAGATTGAGGGTGGAGTTGTAGACATACACATCGACGATTACCTAAGAAGTTTCTCTGCTGATGTGATCTCAAGAGCCTGTTTTGGCAGCAACTATGCCAAAGGGGAAAAGATTTTCCTAAAACTAGGAGCTCTAATGGGGATCAGGTCCATGAAAGGTTTGTTCACTGGGATACCTGGCTTAAGGTGCGACCGTGCGAGCATTCTTTCATGGGGTTTATTTTATTTTATTTTATTTTATCCGAAAAAAAGGATGGTTCTCCAATTTACTAAAGATAAATGATAAAACCTCTAAGATTATACCATTTCTTAGGAAGACATTTAAAGCAACAGGTTGGGCATATCCACTTTACATGTTACAGGTACCTTCCCACGAGAAGCAATAGAGAAGGATGGAGGTTAGAAAAGGAAATCCGCAGCTTGATACTAGAGGTAGTCAAGGAGAGACAGAAAGCATTTAAAGCCTCTGATCATGAGAAGGATTTTCTGCATACGGTTCTTGAAGGAGCTAAGAACAGTGACCTGAGCCAGGAGGCTACCCAAAGTTTCATCGTTGACAATTGCAAGAACATATACTTGGCTGGATACGAGACCACTGCAATTTCTGCCACATGGTGCCTCATGCTCTTAGCTTCAAATCAAGAATGGCGTGCTGAGGTTCTCGACATCTGTCAAGGTTGTACACTAGATCATGCTGATATGCTTCGTAAGATGAAACAGGTAATCATATAAATTTGAATTAACATAATATCCTATGATATGAAATAAGTACCACGCGTATGTATTTTGAGATTACTAATAATTATTCCGTATGCAAATCGTATCTGAATCTATTAGCACAGAGGGTAAAGAATGCATTTCTAAGCTCACAAAATTCAATATGGATATACAGCTAACGATGGTGATACATGAATCGTTGCGTCTTTATCCACCTGCCCCCGCGGTGCCTAGGGAGGCCTTGAATGATCTAAGATTCGGGAACATTAATATCCCAAAAGGTGTCAACATTTGGACATAGTTGTTGACGTCGCATATTGATCCAGAAATATGGGGACCGGACGCCTTAAAGTTCAACCCAGCTAGATTTGCAAATGGAATTAAAGGTGCTTGCAGTCATCCACACTTGTACTCGCCATTTGGATTTGGGCCCCGCGTATGTGTTGGGCAGCACTTGGCCATGGCCGAACTCAAGATACTGATAGCATTACTTCTCTCCAACTTCTCTTCTCCCTGTCCCCAAAGTACAGCCATGCACCTGCTATTAGGATGCTCATGGAACCTGAAAATGGAGTAGATCTCTTGGTGAAGAAGTTGTAAGCTATTTATGCCTCGTGATTGGGTGGGTTAGATATCTACATGGAAATAGAAAATAAGTTCACGTACCCTACTTTTGTTTATGTTTCTGTGTAATATGTGGTATGTTTTGTCGTGAGAAATTGTCTCGCCTCATGTGACAGCAGGTAGACTCTGAAGTTCGAAGTGAATTTGTTCAGTCTTACAACTTCTCATCGTGTAAAACCAGTGAAATAGTTGTGGATTGATGAATAAGAATGATGTTATATATGTTGTTCATTCTCACAACTCCATCACTTAAGTTTTTTAGACGTGCAGTGACTTCACAGTCACCACAAAAAATAACGTGGACACCTTGGCAATGACACAGCCTGAAATTAATTAAAGCATTTCAAATTAATCACTCCAATTGTCAAAACCACAAGTTCAGAGAATATCCCGACCAGGTATCGGCGGATAAGGAGAGATACCAGAGATTGGTTGGTAAGCTCATTTATCTCTCATATACGCAACCATATATTAATGCTTATGCTATGAGTGTAGTAAGTCAGTTTATGCATTGTCCTAGTGAAGATCACATGGATGTAGTGATCCGAATTTTTTGTTATCTAAAGTCCTCTCCTGAAAAAGGACTTATGTTTTCAAAGAATAATCATCTACGGGTTGATGGCTATGCAAATGCAGATTGGGTAGGGAATATCTCGGATAGAAAGTTCACTTCGGGGTACTTCATGTTTGTTGGCTGGAACCTTGTTATATGGAGAACTAAGAAGCAAAAAGTAGTGGCTTTATCAAGTGCTGAAGTTGAGTTTCGTTGAATGGCCAAGGGTCTCTGCGAGCTTCTTTGGCTTAGAAGACTTCTTACAGAAATTGGCTTTGCTCCTAGCTCTGAGATGAGTTTGTTCTGCGACAATAAGACTGCTATTGATATCTCTCACACGTAATGGTAGATCGACATTTCATCAAACAAAATCTCAAAGTCAAGATAATTCAATTTCCTTTTGTTAAGTCTGAAGACCAGTTGGCAGACATACTTACGAATACTGAATCTAGTAAGAACTTCTACAACTCACTTGACTAGTTGCGCATCAAAGATCTATATGCACTAATTTGAAGGGGAATGTTGGCTTGAGTTGTCATTAGGAAATAATTTGGAGAGATTATAGGATGAGCCTTGAATGTAATCCGGTGATTCAAGGGTCAATCTTGATTCTAGCCATAAAATCTGTATAGCTTAGAATATGTTTACAACATTTTCTTTATTTGTATATTATATCTCTGTAAAGAAATGAATGAATGAAAATATATGTTCATACCAAAAATTGTCAGAGCTCATGTCAGAGCTCACCATCCAATCCTCTTCCATCGAGGTTGAAGGGGCACGTTGATACACCATTTGTCATCCCAAAGATCATGCCCACGTCCACAAAGGAAATTAGTGGCTACCATTTGCTCCCCATAATTTCTGGCTTTTTTTATTACATAAAAGACCAGTTTCCAAGAATCTTGGGAATCGTTTAATCACTCTGTTGTACATTATTGACCGTTGAATATATAATACAATTTATCGTAATGATCTGTTTTAGTTTTTTGTACGATAGAGGCTTACTACGAGTCTTTGATTGTGAAGGTCGTCTTATTCGTAGTCTTTCATCGTATATGTATGACTTCTTAACAAAATAATAAAAATAATAATTTATAAAAGTAAGCTCATGCAAATGCAGGCTATTTCAGTGCACAAGTGACGTGACCTAAGTAGTTAACATTGAAAACTATACTAACATAAAGATATAGACAAACCAATAATACAGGGCGGCCTCTTTGGTAAGGTGGTCCACTATTTGAAAAGTGAGGCAAGAAAATTATTTGGGAGACCAAACTATTATTTCTTAATATTAGAATTGACTGCATATTGCTAGCTATTTGTATGGAATTGAATGATTTATGTCTTTTTAGAGAAAGAACAGACACATCATTATATATATAGATATATTGCATTTAATCTTATACATGTAGAGTGAATGGACGGTGTAGGTGTAGCACCATTATTCAAAACTATGTCTATTTTCTCTTAGTTTAAAAAATGGAATAAATAAATAAAGAACAGTGTTTCGTACAGCCTCCTGATAAACTAATATTAGCAATGTTAGCAATCACTTAGGCCTCAAAAGTCAAGAGTCACATGATAAACTAATTAATATTGGCAATGTCAATTTATCAAATAATCCAGATGACTATGAACAATTGCTAGACATATTGCAATTTTTCTTTTTCTGACAGAAGTTCTATTCCAATTTCATCAAGATTATGTGATTAGGAGATAGTAAAAAATCTAAAAGCCTAATATTTTATAACGTTTACATGTTTTCACTTTCTAGTTCTCTCAATTATATTAAATGATCCTTTAGCCACTTATGGTTAGAGATATGCTGCATTACTTTATATGCTATGGATACTTTCAAGTATGGTAAAAGGAAGAATTCCCAAATTTTTATTTTTATTTTTATTTTATTTTTTTATTTTCATTAAAAAAAAAAAACTTATTGTAAGGTGTTTCCTGAATAACAAAGTTAATAAGGACTTTCTGTTGTTAACGTACTGAAAAAAAAAAGACTTTCTATTGTCATGGTATATACTGTACAATAAAAATGTGGTTTGGTAGTCGTGATTTGTAGCGTCCGTCCTTGTGGTGGGTGTTTTTACGAAATATTTTAGAAAAAATGACGAAAATTACCGTTCGATTTAAAACATTTTACCATCCTTCCCAGGATACAAGATTCTACGTTATAAAATAAAATAAAATATGCTTGTGGGATAAAAGAGTGGAAAATATAAATCTGAAAATAAAAGGTTTTTCATACATTTAAAACCCTCATGCCTAGACCTTCGTGCTCTTCCCCTTGGGCCGTGTCTGTCTTGAAGCGTACTGCTCATTTAGCTTCCTGTGGGAAAGGGGCACACATAAAAAATAAAATGAGTCGAATACTCAGAAAGCATTACTTCATACCGTTAAAATATAGCAACATAGGTTTTTAGTCATACATTTATCATTCCATACATACTATACATACATGCATACGTGCTTTCATTCGTAAACATCAGTGGATGAGGGTTTCTTCTTTAAACATGCTTTTCTTTTCGTAAAACGTTTCCCCCGTCACTGCCTTCATTTCTTGAAGAATGCGATGCATTCATATATTGCTTTTCTTTTCACTTTCATATGTCAGTGCACACTGTTACGCCCTGCGTGCTAGGGTTAGCGGCCCTATGGCCAATGGATTCGCTCGTGGCCACAAGTTCGAATTCCATTCTATTAGGGTGCAGCACTGGGTGCACTGCCAGATACTACGACCCGGCATTGCAATCTGTCCATTCGTTTATTGGGTACCCCTTTTCCATTTATACATGTGGCTGTTATGTATTTTCATACATTGAAACTTTCGTTTCATTTCAGTCCTTTTTAGTTCATGAAAAAATGTCATTTAAAAGCCTGTGCTTGAACATCATCTTTCGTGGCATCCATAAAGCATAAGATTATAGGGGAATTTTAACATCAGTTCGTAGGGACCATTTTAAAACACTTTTTTCACGTCAGTCAAAGCATCAGTTTAAAGCTCGGGACACACGCCTCGACGTTTCTTTTCTTTTCTTTAGAAAATACGTACAATAGATACCGCATATAGTTATCCATTCACATGCGTACAATTAATACTTTTGGGTGCGTAAAAAGGGGTTGCTGAACATTTAGCATGCTTTCGTAAAAACATCTTTCGTGTCCTTTTGTAAAGCATTTTTTAGAGGAAAAACGTTTCTTTTTCTTTTTCTTATCTTTTAGAAGACTCTAGAAAATCATGAACAGAACACTTACCTGGACTCTATGCTACTTTCATATCATGCAGTCCATTCATGCGTATGTCAGATGACAACCTACATGCATACATAACCTTAACGATATTCTCTATTTAGTATTTAAGCAACTGAACTAGAAATAGAGCTATGCTTTACTTAGAACACTCTGATTCTATCCCGTGCTCTTACGTATCCCATACTATGATAAAATCTTCGGAGACCCATTTACGGTCACTACTTCTTTCAACCTTACGTTCTACTTCGAGTGCTTACTCGTTAGGGTGAATCCATGATTCACCTTAGGATTAAGACACTAAGACCTCTGCTCATTCTTCTTATTAGCCACGTTCCGACGCATGACTTAGACCGACTAAGTCACGCATCCCATTCTTAGACAGTTCACTCGTCATTACCCCCATGTATCTTAGCTCACTCTAATCCTAATAACCATCCATACACGCTGCACGACTCTAAGCCACTCCGAGGCTTAAGCACCATGTAACTATACTTAGGACAGATTACTCATTACATATGGTGAATCCGTCCAGCACATGTGTCTAGCCAGAACACACACGTACCTTACCCATTTATCCCTTAAGACCAACATATAGTACATTGGTCACAGGCTCATATGGCAAGCGCCATACTCCAATACCAACATTCTCTTACCCGGCTAGCACGACTCTTCATGCTAGTCGTACCTCATGACAGTGCATCCCAACACTTGACATGATATGACTCTATTCATGATTACACCTTACGTCACGCCATATAGTTCGAGACTATTCCCAAGCTACACCGTGACCTTGTCATGTCACTCGGCATACATCCCAACTCATCGTAGCATGACTTCTCGATGGACCATGTCACTACGTGACATTGCCCAATCATGCTTCCGCTGCACTACTCTGATACTTTCTAACCACTTTGCACTTACTCCCGGCCATAAGCCAAGTACACAACAACACTTGTTACCTCAAACTACAGGCCACATCTCAGCAACTTCGAGACACTGTTCCACAGTTTCCAACATATCAAGCTCTTCGCCCATCAACTATGCAACCACCTTTATCTTTGTGACATGCCATACGGTGTATCGCTACACCTCATGGAGTACAATCCATGCATATTCCCTTCACAGCACTACGCCACATCACCACTATGACACACACGTCATATGGTGCATCGTTTCACCACATAGAGTACATTCCACGTGTACTCCCTTCACAACACTATGCCACATCACCATTACGGCACACACGTCATATGGTGCATTGTTCCACCACAAAGAGTATATTCTACGTGTACTCCATTCACAACATTACGCCATATCATCACTACGGCATACACGCCATATGGTGCATCGTTCCACCACATGGAGTACATTCCACGTGTACTCCTTTAACTGTACTATGCCACATCACCATTACGGCACATAAACCACAACCACACTTCACAACACAATCCACAACACTACACAGCACACATCCCACCTACGCCCAACACCTCAAGACATAGCAGCCACATCACCATACTACACAGTGAACCCCATAATATTAACAACACAGTCCACAAATTAATCAACCAACTAGCATTTAACATAAATAACGAGGGATAGAGAGTTATACCATCGACGGGATAACCAGTGTGTTGCTCGCTAGCCGTCATAGTTGAAGACGCTGGAAGGGTCGTACGGGGCTGCTAAACCACGTATGGTGGCTATTTAGGCGTTTGGATAGCTAGGAGTGGCCTTGGAAGGGCTCATGGAGGCCTTGTAATGGTGGCAAGGGGTGTAGCATGGCGGATCTGGCCGTGTATAATGGAGGTCAGTCATGCACAGTGGCTGTCCATCACTTGCAGTGGCTACCTACCACATAAAGTGGTAGTTTAGGCTTAGGGCTCTGCTAAGGGAGGTTGCTGGTAGAGCTGTGGAGGCTCGGTGGTGGTGGTGGTGCGGCAGTCCATGGTGGTGGAGGAGGAATTGGCTGTGTGTGAGAGGGAGAGGTGCCGTGGGAGAGTGAGGAAGAGTGTGCATGCATGGGTGACAGATTGGGGCCGTGGGTGGTCGGGATAGCTCGGTGGTGGCCTGAGGATGCTGGAGAGGGCGGTCACATGCCGTGGGTAGGGGCATATAGCGGTGGAGGAGGGAAAAACCGTGCATGAGAGAGAGGGACACCGGGAGGTGGAGGAGGGGGCTACTGGCCATGGGTCTACGGGAGGAGGAAGGGGGAGACCAGGAGAAGCTCATGGTAGTGTCCGATGGCTAGGGTGGCGCTAGGAGGATGCACAGTGAACCCGTGCATGGGTAAGGCCGTGTATGTGCATGGGAGTAACCGACGGGGATATGATGGCTGAGCTCACTGGAGGGTGATGGCCAGTGGGAGAAGAGGCTGTGGTGGAGGTGGTGGTGCCAGAGGACGGCTCATGGCGGTGCAATGGACGCCAAGCCCATTTGGGCTGTGCACTGGCGAGGGAGAGGAGGAGAGAGAGTGGGAGAGGGAGACCGGTGGGAGGAGACTCGCCGGAGTGAGGTGGTGCCAGTGGTGGCGGAGGTGAGACCTACCGGTGCATGGCGGCGCTGGGTTGGCTTGGTGGAGGAATCGGGCATGGGGGTCGCGTACTAGGTAAGCCGAGAGGGAGAAAGGGAAGGGAGAGAGAGAGAGCTGGGAAAAAGTGAGGGAGAGAGAGAGAGGGTTGGGGGTTTTATCTAAAACTCATCTTCTTGGGATCTACAACGTTATCTAACGATGACCATTAAATACTGATTTGAAAATGTATAAACGTTAACTTAATTAAAAGCATTGAGAGGAATTAAGATATAATATTATTTAAAATAATATTCCTTCATCATTTATAAAATGATGAAGTCTTAGTTAACATATTTAAGAGAATAAAACCATTAAATTAATTTAAAGATTCCATCATTATTTAAATCACGTAATATTTTAAATAACTGGAATCATTTATATAAAATGATTCCCACAATTATAATATTTTTGGAGCTCTTCAAAGATATTATAATTGAGTTATTTAAAATATTACTTAGTTAAATAACGATGGGAAGAACCCATTTAAAATACACATAACTTTAAAATACAAAGCTAACTTTAGAAATCACATAGTATCTTTAAAAACACGCCATCAGGGTCTGGCACGCATAACGGGACTCTTTGACACTAGAGAGGAGTGGACAATTACGTCCTCTCCTCATCCTAATAAATTCCATCTCTAAAATTTGCGTACGTCAGAAGGAAGAAGGAGTTGGGTGTTACATGATCTGTTGATGAGATGAATTTGGGTGCTCTTTTTATCCTGTTATTTTTTCTTGGAGAATGGTATTATAATAAACCATTTTGCCTTTTATCTCTAGAGAGATCTGCTTCGCTGTGAAACTGGTTTGACATTTGCAGCTGAAAAAGAAATATTAAAACATTCCTTGTTGCAAGTTTCTGCAGAGAAAAGAAACCAATAATTGCTAATACTGGTAGAGTCTCCTTTGACACCTTATGGAGGTGTGTAACTAACTGTAGAAGTGGCTTATAACTGGATGTTTTTATGTCCAGCAAATGTTTTGTATAGTCTCAAATGTTTTGCTGAACTTGAAAATGTTGAAAATGTTGCTGAATGAACTACTCTGTATATATGTTTTGTTTTTATGAATTGTTTTGCTTAAGTTGGTGGAAACTGATATAGACTTTCAATGTTGCTACTGAAATATGTTGGTATTGTTCTTTGAATTGTTGGTGGAAATGAAAGTGGAAATGGTGAAAATCTGTACTCTTTTATGAATTGTTGATGGAAATGAAGTTTTAATTGCTCCCAGTTGGGTCAAGTTATATTTTCTTTATTAATTAAATTATTAATTAATATATGATTAGTGTAATTGTAACATATGAAAGAAAAAATTAAAAATATTTTTAAAAAATAATATTATATTATTTTTTTGATGAATCTAATGACTAATCCAATGTAAGGTTATGGATAGAAAAATTTTACATTTATGAAAAATATGTACTTTTCATCAAATTTTAAAGATGAATTTGATGAGTTCAATGCTAGTGCTCGGTATTCCAAGGCCTTTTTGATCTCACCTTTATTCTTGTGTGAGTACGCTAAGACCCCAGAGTCTCTCTGCCCCACTTCCATCTTTCTCATTCACACACACTCGCTCTAAAAGGCGAGCTTTGTTGACGTCGGCAAAGAGGATCGATGATGTAGTGGGCTTTTGGTTTTCGTGGGAACAAAGTGAATACTTTGATCCCGATATAGTGGAGCTTGGCAGGCCATGGCATGAGCAATAATGCCAACATGCGTGCAACCATGGCCTCGCCAGCCTCAAATATGACATGACATGGGGTTATCAGTTGGAAGTGTGCTAAGAGTTCAAGTAAATTTGATGCAAGGATGATGTTGTTCATATATATGATTTTATATGGTTTATTTCTATTGTTGCAATGGAAATGATAGCTACGGATAATGCAAGTTACAGAAACTGCAGTGAAAGCTATGGAAACAACACAAGTAACGGAAGCTACGAAAACGGTAGCTACTATCAATTATCCCAAATCAAGCCCAAGATAACCGGATGCATAAAATCTGGGATTTCCATTTTGTATTTCAAATTTGAATGTATATGATCTTCCAATTGTAATATATATAGAAACTCTTGTACGCATATGAAAGTCAATAAAAACAGAGGAGATTTTCATCACTTCCTTTCTTAGTTTCTACATGGTATCGAGCCAATAGACCAACGTCATCTTTCTGCATTTTTTTTCCTCTCTTCATCATGCCTGCTGCTCAGCCTACTCAGCTCCCTCTCTTTAATCCGACTTCGTCTCTCAATGTTACTAAACTCAACCGTGCCAATTATCCTTACCTGGAAGGCCACCATGCTTCCCTATTTAAAAGGCCAAAAAGTTTTTGGCTTCCTTGATGGTTCTCTCAAACAACCATCCAGGGAAATTGTTGACGACAATGGCACCAAGACCCCAAATCCTCTCTTTGACATTTGGGAAACTCAAGACAATTTAATTTTTAGTTCTCTCAATGCTTCTCTCACTGATGAAGTTCTTGCGTAGGTTGCTCAGTGCACAACTTCTCGTGAAGTATGGCTTGCTCTCACATCCTCTTTTGCTTCTCAGTCCAGGCTCAAATCAACCAAGTGCGGACTCAACTCTCAACAGCCCGCAAAATTAACCAGACGACAAGTGAATTTTTCTTGCATATCAAACGTCTTGCGGACACGTTTGCTATTGCTGGACAACCCTTGAACATGGATGATATCATCACTTGCTTGCTGGTTTGGGACCCGAACACGACTCTCTTGTCACTACCATCTCTGCTCGTGATGAGTCAATCACAATGGAAAAGGTCTATTCTTTGCTTCTTACTTGTGAAGCCCGAATTTTACATCATTCCCAGTCCACCCCAACCATGAACGTGTCAGCCAACGTAGCTACACGCCAGCAGCATTCCTTCGGAAATCGTGGCCATGGAAACTTCAGTAAAGGACGTGCCAATGGAGGCTCAAATCCTGGCCTTGGTAGAGGTAATTTTTCATCCTGAAACTCTGACTTATGGTGCCAATTATGTGACAAATCTGGCCATACTGCCTCTCGATGTTATAAGCACTATGATCCTCATTTTCTACCTCCACCATCACGCTGGAATGCACAAGCCAACCTATGCACCAATCAAACTCAGCATATGACTGATGAAATCCAAGTCGGTGATGGTTTAGGTTTGTCTACAACCCACACTGGCACCACTCCTTTATCCACATCTTCAAAATCCTTTATTCTTGATAAAATCCTAATTGTTCCTCAAATCACAAAAAATCTAATCTCTGTTCAAAAATGTACTCGAGATAACAATGTTTATTTTGAGTTTCATAACAGTTTTTTTTCTCATCAAGGGCTACTTGGGGAACGTCCTTCATAAAGGCTATAGCAAAGATGGGTTGTACTGCCTTTCTCCACCGCTTCAACAACTTGTCTCTTCTGCCTTTGTTGGTGTCCGTGTCTCTATCTCTGATTGGTATTGTAGACTAAGTCATGCTTCTTTTCAAACTGTTAATCATGTGTTACATTCAAATAAAATTTCTGTTGAAGTCAATAAAAGGAAATTTGTTTGCCCTGATTGTGAGATGGCCAAGAGCCACAATTTGCCCTTTGCTAATTCTGTTAATCATGTGACTCGACCTTTAGAACTCATTTTTTCTAATGTATGGGGACCAAGTGCTGTTACCTCAACCTATAACTCTCATTATTATCTTTGTTTCTTGGATGACTGTACGAAATTCATTTGGCTTTTCCCCTTCAAAAATAAATCTGAAGTTGAAAATATTTTTTTCCAATTTCAAACATATGTTGAATGGCACTTTGATGCAAAAATTAAAGCGGTTCAAACCGATTGGGGAGGTGAATTTCGTTGACTGAATACCCATTTCAAAAATTGTGGAATTGAACATCTTATTGCTTGTCCTTATACTCATGAACAAATGGGTTGGGTTGAAAGGTGCTATCAACAAATTGTTGAAATGGGACTTGCTTTATTAGCTCATTCAAAACTTCCTCAATCATATTGGGAAGATGCTTTGTAAACGGCTACCTATATCATTAATCGTTTGCCCACCAAAATCTTGGACAATCATTCTCCATTTGAAAAGGCATACCACAAAAAGCCAAACTACGATTTTATGCGTGTCTTTGGTTGTGCTTGTTGGCCCAACCTATGACCCTACAGTCGTCACAAAATAGACTTCCGTTCCAAAACTTGCATTTTTGTCGGCTATAGTCTCTCACATCATGGGTACAAATGCTTTGACTTATCAATTGGAAAAATCTATGTCTCTCGGCATGTGGTCTTTGATGAATCTCGCTTTCCATATAAAAAATCCGATACTCCATCCATCGGTTTTTCTCCATCCGAAACAGCCTCTCTCCCACTTCACTTAAATTTCACACGTTCACATACATTAACTCTGCTTGCAGGTGCTGAAGACTCACGACCTCACCCACTGCCACCTGTGTCTAATCAGTTGCCACATGCCACTCCAACGGCATTACAACATCCAGATGCTGCCACGCTCCAGACCAACATGATGTCTTGCATTCGGTTCCTGCTGCGTTCCCACAACCAAAAATCCTACCCAGCCAAGTGCACGCATCTGCTCCAACTCACCGAATGATCACACAGTCTCAAACAAACAGTCTCAAGTCCAAGACGCCGTATGTCAGATACATTACATATCCTCTTCCGCAAGCACATTTTGCTGAGGTAAATGATTCCTACATTGAGCCCAGCTGTTTTACCGAGGCAAATAAACACTCACATTGGAAAAATGCCATGTTGTCTGACTTTAATGCCTTAATTCAAAATGGGACTTGGGATCTAGTTCCACCGCGACAAGAATACAATCTTGTTGGGAACAAATGGGTTTATCGTGTCAAAAAGAAGGCGGATGGTAGTATTGAATGATTCAAAGCCCGACTTGTTGCAAAAGGCTTTCATCAACAAGAAGGTGTTGATTTTAATGAGACTTTCAGCCCGGTGGTTAAACCAACCACAATTCGCCTCGTCATCTCTCTTACAGTCTCTAATAATTGGCCACTACGCCAATTGGATATCCAAAATGTCTTTCTTCATGGATTTCTTCAAGAGGATGTTTATATGCAACAACCGCAATGATTTATTCATCTGGATTATCCTCATTATGTTTGCAAATTAAAAAAGAATCTCTATGGTCTTCAGCAATTAGCCCCAAGAGCATGGTTCTCTACCTCATGGACCAATTGCAAACACTTGGCTTTAAGAGCTCAAAGGCATATACCTCTCTCTACACTTTTCAGCAAGGCAACGTTCAATTAATTATTCTCATCTATGTGGATGATATAATTGTTAGAGGTTCGGACACAAAGGCTATTGATAAATTAATTGGCACCTTATCAACCATTTTTCCCATGAAAGATCTTGGGCAACCATCCTTCTTCCTTGGTGTTGAAATCTTCCGTATTGGTGAAAGTTTATTCTTAACTCAGCGCAAATACATTGGCGACTTATTACGGAAAGTAAAAATGGACCATGTTAAACCGTGTGCAACTCCCATGGCAACCACCTGCAATCTCTCTAAATTTGAAGGTGCCGACTTTAGTGATCCACAACTTTATCGGAGTACAGTTGGTGCCATGCATTATCTTAGTTTTACACGACCCGATATCGCTGACAGTGTTCATCGTGTAAGCAAGTTCATGCATCAACCAAAAGCACCTCACTGGTAGGCGGTAAAAAGAATCCTTCGGTATCTTAAGGGAGCTATTTCATTTCGGCCTTTACTTTTCCAGAAATATTGATCAAGCTCTTCATGGCTTTAGTGATGCCGATTGGGCAGGGGATAGCGATGATTGTAGAAGTGTAGGTGCTTACTGTATTTTTCATGGCAAGAATTTAATCTCATGAAGTTGTAAACAACAACAAACCGTTGCAAGAAGTAGCACTGAATCCGAATATAAATCTCTTTCCAACACCGTTGCGGAACTATAATGGATTCTGTTGGTTTTACATGACTTACATATTTCTCTTCCCAATTGTCCCAAGTTGTGGTGTGACAATATTGGTACTACATATCTCTCATCCAATTCGGTGTTTCACGCTCGCACCAAGCATATTGAAATTGATTTCTATTATATCGTGATCAAGTCTTACAAAAGAAGTTTCAAGTCTCCTTTGTATCCTCAAAAGACCAATTAGCTAACTTGCAAACCATAGCGTTAAATTCTCCTCTCTTCATTATGTTACGTGCCAATCTTCAATTGCAAGATCTACCCTTTCGATTGCAGGGGGATATTGGTGCAACAGAAATGATAGCTACGGAAATAACACAAGCTACAGAAACTGCAGTGAAAGCTATGGAAACAAAGCAAGTAACGGAAGCTACGGAAACGGCAGCTACTATCAATTATCCCAAATCAAGCCCAAGATAACCGGATGCATAAAATTTGGGATTTCCATTTTGTATTTCAAATTTGAATGTATATGATCTTCCAATTGTAATATATATAGAAACTCTCATACGCATATGAAAGTCAATAAAAACAGAGGAGATTTTCATCACTTCCTTTCTTAGTTTCTACAATTTCTTTTCAATAGTGATAGTTTTAATCATTTTAAGATGCTTTTAATAATTGAGAAGATTTATTTAAAAGTCTTATATTTTATACACTCAGCACATGAGATGTAGAAGCTTTTTACGTTAATTATACTAAAACATGATTGGTGGATTATTATTTTAAAGTTATAATAGGTCTCACTTTAAGTGGTATGCTAACACACATACTTATGTGTAGCAAAACTTTAAATAATAATTTTGTAATTATATATTAAAAAACTATTATTCATATATTTTAAGAAAAAATTAGTTTTTATTCACTTATCGTTTTTGTTTGTTTTTGATTTTTTTTTAATCTTTTCACTATGTAACTTTGGTTCGTTTTGATTCTATATTTTTTGAAGAAAATAAATAGTCTATGAGTTGTTGTTTCTACACTTGTTTTAAAAAGGCTAAAGTTTTTGTGATTTAATTTATAGTATGGTTGATTTTTTAAACTTTGTTTTTATTTTCTTTTCTATTTTATAAGTTTTTTTTTTTTTAAATTTTAGTTTGTAATTTGAATCATTTTGACTTTTTGAAAAAGTTTTATTTTATGAGTTTTATTTATTTTGTTTCTAATTTTTAATGATCTTTTTATTTTTAAATCTTGTACATTCTAAATTTTTATATTATTTGCAGAGTCCCTCCGCACTGCTTTCATCTCTCTCCCTCTCTCTCTCTCTCTCACAGTCTCACTTGTTCGTGAAAGAGTGTTTTTCCGGTGTGCACAGAGCCCACACAGCCTAACCTGCAACGAGAATAATGGAGTACTGGGTTTCTGGTTTTCGTGGGTTGGAACGAAGTCAAGCTACCGATCATAGTAAGGTGCAGCTCGGCAGGCCATGGCGTTAGCCATGCCTGCAACATGCTTGTAACCACGGGCCACACGTGCCTCCAAAGAGTTCAAGTTACTTTTGTTGAATGGAATCCCCATAGTTTATGGAATTACAGCAAGCTCTTCTTTATTATATTGTATTATATAAAAGCCAAGTATCCCAAAAATCATGGGAAGCATTAACCCTCTAGCGTATATATTGTTGACAATCCAACTCTACATGCATAATGCCTCTTTGTATGGTGATCTTCATGTTGAGTTTGTGCACTTGACTCAACCGCCAAGCTTTGCCCATCCTCAATTTTCTCATCATGTCTACAAACTACATTCTATTAAAGCATAAACTTAGGCATTTTAATCTTTCCATCAATTGAAAGTTTTTTATTTTTATTTTTATGTAAAAGATTCGGATATCTGTATAAAAGATTTAAAAAAAATAATAAATAGACAACTTATTATCATTAATATTATACAACTTAAAAAGATATTTATACCAATTTATTATTATTTTTCAAACCCATGTGTCCCATGAACTTGTATAATTCAAACGACTAGTAAGACTGAAGGAATACTATATTTATATAAGAACATAGACATCTGTGTAACCAATAATTCACCTATATTTATATGATTGCAATTAATCTTATATATATGTAGAGTGAGTGGACGATGTAGATCACTACTATTTGTTGAAAAATACTTTTGTCACAAAGAAATTATGTAAAAATAATTTCACAAACTGACGTATCTTGATGCAGTGGTTCGTCAAATAATAAAATTATTTTTAATATTTAATTTTTTTTTGTTCTCTTAGTTCAAAGAACCGAACAGATAAATTAAGTCAAAATTTAATACAATAATTCGTTCCAACTAACCACAAGGAAAAAAAAGACCAAAGAATATAATAATCAATTTTGGCTATTTAGAATTTATTGTTCAAATGATTATCTTGATATGACACCATCATTTATGTCAAGTGGCTTATTAAAAAAATTAAAAATATATATTCAAAAAATATAAAGAAAATCTAGAATTTTGATTTTTCTCTTTTGTATTTTCAGAAATCCTTTTAATTTGAATATATATGTTTTTTGGGCTTTTTTCAATAAACTATGCGCCATTAAGTAATCGTAGCTGGTCAAGATCACATGAGCTGTAAGAATTGTTCAAGTTTGACCAAATTGTCACGCCAAACTCATTATATAAGAACGTACGTATGGGGAAACAAACCAAGTCAAGGAAGCTCATTTCTACGTGAAAAAGACAAAGAAGACTAGGGCCATGGAGGAGCTCAAGTTTAATGAAGCAAAGATATTCATTGCCATTGCGTTTCTAGCTTTCGCCGGACTGTTGGTACGCCTGTATAACGCGCTGGTGCTGAAGCCTGACAGGCTTCGATCTGCACTGAGAAAGCAAGGCATCACCGGACCACCGCCGACTTTGCTACTCGGAAATATTTGGGAGATAAAGAAGGCCATATCCACCACAGTTAAGGCTCCTGCCGGAGAAATCCCCGTCTACCATAACTGTGCTGCTCTCATCGCTCCATTCTTTGAGCAATGGAGGAAACAATATGGTGTGTCTCCATCATCTTGCAATATCACATATTTATCTCAGATTCTCACTTTGATCTGTTATGAAAGAAGACTGTTCATTGAGATTAAATTTTATGAGTTTTTGTGAAAATTACGATTTGATAGGTTTGGATAGAGAAAGTTTATGAAAAATATTTTTAAAAAAATAATAGAAGATGAAATTAAAATTGAAAAAAAAAAACATTGGGAATTGTCTAGCCTCGTGGGTGGCCCAGAAAGGAGCTGAACATCTCTCATTATAATTTTTTTAAATTTTTATATAAAATATAATAAATAATTTAATTTTTTTAAATTTTAAAATAATAATAATATTAAAAAATAATATTTTAATAATATTTTATTTAATTTTCATATAAAATATCTCATCTCACTATTCAAACGGGTTGCCTAGCTCTTTTATTTTCTGTATGTTTTATGTTTGAACAGGTGATTTATTTGTGTTTTCTCTGGGTACCTCACCAAAAATATTCATAAACGAACCTGGCATTTTGAGAGAGATAACCACATGCACATCCTTGGACTTTGGGAAACCATCGGAACAGCAAAAAGAGTTTGGTCCTTTGCTTGGTCAGGGCATAATCACTTCAAATGGGGCTACATGGGCCAGGCAGAGCAAAATCCTTGCTCCTGAGTTTTACATGGAGAAGGTCAAGGTATGATTATTTTAGCAAACATTAAACAATAATATTGATTGCCTCCGGAATTAGTAGGTAATTAATACAAGAAGTACTTAGATCTACAAAACGATTTTATAAAACTAAGTTTATAAAACAACATAACCTAGCACAAAACATTAAATTACAAAAAAAAATTCTATTATAATAAAAAATTATCTACCATCAATTAAAATTATGTCAGTTTATAAATTTATTTTATAGTACTTCTTTGTAACTCTTAACAATTTTCAATTGACATGATACACACAAGTAGATTGTGATTTTATACGTACACACAAGTACTAGATTGTGATCTTAAACCCATGTAGGGAATGATAAACTTAATTATCGAGTCGACCAACCCACTGCTAAACTCATGGAAGAGTAGGATTGAGACTGAGGGTGGAGTTGCAGACATACACATCGACGATTACCTAAGAAGTTTCTCTGGTGATGTGATCTCAAGAGCCTGTTTTGGCAGCAACTATGCCCAAGGGGAAAAGATTTTCCTAAAACTAAGAGATCTAATAGGGGCCGTGTCGACGTCAAGTTTGTCCACTGGGATACCTGGCTTAAGGTGCGAGCTGCATTCTTTCATGAGTTTTTTCTTTTATTTTATCTAAGAAATCAAATAGGACGGTTCTCCAATTTATTAAAGATAAATGATGAAACCTGTAAAGCAACAGCTTGGACATATCCACTTTACATGTTACAGGTAGTACCTTCCCACGAGAAGCAATAGGGAACGATGGAGGTTACAAAAGGAAATCCACAGTTTGATACTAGAGGTAGTCAAGGAGAGACAAAAAGCCTCTAATCATGAGAAGGATTTTCTCCATATGGTTCTTGAGGGAGCTAAGAACAGTAACCTGAGCCAGGAGGCTACCGAAAGTTTCATTGTTGACAATTGCAAGAACATATACTTGGCAGGATACGAGACCACTGCAATTTCTGCCACATGGTGTCTCATGCTCTTAGCTTCAAATCAAGAATGGCAAGACCGTGTCCGTGCTGAGGTTCTCGACATCTGCCAAGGTTGTACACCTGATGTTGATATGCTTCGTAAGATGAAACAGGTAATCATATAAATTTGAATTAGCAAAGAATAAAGAATGCATTTCTAAGCACACAAAATTCAATATGGATATACAGCTAACGATGGTGATACATGAATCGTTGCGTCTTTATCCACCTGCCCCCGCCGTGCCTAGGGAGGCCTTGAATGATCTGAGATTCGGGAACATTAATATCCCAAAAGGTGTCAACATTTGGACAGTGTTGTTGACGTCGCATATTGATCCAGAAATATGGGGACCGGACGCCTTAAAGTTCAACCCAGCTAGATTTGCAAATGGAATTAAGGGTGCTTGCAGTCATCCACACTTGTACTTGCCATTTGGATTTGGGCCCCGCGTATGTGTTGGGCAGCACTTGGCCATGGCCGAACTCAAGATACTGATAGCATTACTTCTCTCCAACTTCTCCTTCTCCCTGTCCCCAAAGTACAGCCATGCACCTGCTATTAGGATGCTCATGGAACCTGAAAATGGAGTAGATCTCTTGGTGAAGAAGTTGTAAGCTATTTATGCCTCGTGATTGGGTTGGTTAGATATCTACATGGAAATAGAAAATAAAGTTCACGTACCCTACTTTTGTTTATGTTTCTGTGTAATATGGTGATATATGTTGTTCATTCTCACAACTCCATCACTTAAGTTTCTTGGACGTGCAGTGACTTCACAGTCTCCACAAAAAATAACGTGGACACCTTGGCAATGAAACAGCCTCAAATTAATTAAAGCATTTCAAATTAATCACTCCAATTGTTAAAAATCACAAGCTTAGAGAATATCCTGACCATGGGTATCGGCGGATAAGGAGAGATACCAGAAATTAGTTAGTAAGCTCATTTATCTCTCACATATTCACCCATATATTACTTATGCTGTGAGTGTAGTAAGTCAGTTCATGCATTGCCCTAGTGAAGATCACATAGATGCAGTAATCCAGATTTTTTGATATCTAAAGTCCTCCCCTGGAAAAGGACATATGAAGTACACCGAATATGTTTACAACATTTTCTTTATACGTATCCAATCCTCTTCCATCGAGGTCGAAGAGGCATGTTGATACCCATTTGTCATCCCAAAGATCATGCCCACGTCCACAAAGGAAATTAGTGGCTACCATTTGCTCCCCATAATTTATGGCTTTTTTTATTACATAAAAGACAAGTTTTCAAGAATCTTGGGAATCGTTTAATCACTCTGTTGTACATTATTGACCGTTGAATATATAATACAATTTATCATAATGATCTGTTTTAGATTTTTATACGATAGAGGCTTACTACGAGTCTTTGATTGTGAAGGTCGTCTGATTCGTACGTAGTCTTTCATCGTATATGTATGACTTCTTAACAAAATAATAATAATAATAATTTATTAAAGTAAACTCATGCAACTGCAGGCTATCTCAGTACACAAGTGACGTGACCTAAGTTGTTAACATTGAAAACTATACTAACATAAATATATAGACAAACCAATAATACAGGGCGGCCTCTTTAATAAGGTGGTCCACTATTTGAAAAGTGAGGCAAGAAAATTATTTGGGAGACCAAACTATTATTGGTAGATTGTTTCTTAATATTAGAATTGACTGCATATTGCTAGCTATTTGTATGGAATTGAATGATTTCTGTCTTTTTAGAGAAAGAACAGACACATCATTATATATATATATATAGATATATTGCATTTAATCTTATACATGTAGAGTGAGTGGACGGTGTAGATGTACCACCATTATTCAAAACTATGTCTATTTTCTCTTAGTTTAAAAAATGGAACAATTAAATAAATAAAGAGCAATGTTATGTAGATTCTCCTGATAAACTAATATTAGCAACGTTAACAATCACTTAGGCCTCAAAAGTCGAGAGTCACATGATAAACTAATATTGGCAATGTCAATTTATCAAATAATCCAGATGACTATGAACAATTGCCAGACATATTGCAATTTTTCTTTTTTTTGACAGAAGTTCTATTCCAATTTTATCAGGATTCTGTGATTAGGAGATAGTAAAAAATCTAAAAGCCTAATATTTTATAACATTTACATGTTTTCACTTTCTAGTTCTCTCAATTATACTAAATGGTCCTTTAGCCACTTATGGTTAGAGATATGCTGCATTACTTTATATGCTATGGATACTTTCAACTTTCAAGTATGGTAGAAGGAAGAATTCCCAATCTTTTTATTTTTTATTTTTTTATTTTCATTAAAAAAAAACTTATTGTAAGGTGTTTCCTAAATAACAAAGTTAATAAGGACTTTCTGTTGTCAACTTACTGAAAAAAAAGACTTTCTATTGTCATGGTATATAATGT
The DNA here is from genome assembly GCA_003123785.1 of Pterocarya stenoptera. Taxonomy (NCBI): domain Eukaryota; kingdom Viridiplantae; phylum Streptophyta; class Magnoliopsida; order Fagales; family Juglandaceae; genus Pterocarya; species Pterocarya stenoptera. Next base: position 113,166 of record QEOT01124163.1, on the reverse strand, counting down.
ACAATAAAAATGTGGTTTGGTAGTCGTTATCTGTAGCGCCCGTCCTTGTGGTGGGTGTTTTTACGAAATATTTTAGAAAAAACGACGGGAATTACCGTTCGATTTAAAATATTTTACTATCCTTCCCAGGATGTAAGACTCTACGTTATAAAATAAAATATGCTTGTGGGATAAAAGAGTGGAAAATATAAATCTTAAAATAAAAGGCCCTTCATACATTTAAAACCCTCATGTCTAGACCTTCGTGCTCTTCCCCTCGGGCCGTGTCCGTCCTGAAGTGTACTGCTCATTTAGCTTCCTTTGGGGGAGGGGCACACATAAAAAATAAAATGAGTCGAATACTCAACAAGTATTACTTCATACTGTTAAAATATAGCAACATAGGTTTTCAGTCATGCATTTATCATTCCATACATACTATACATATATGCATATGTGCTTTCATTCGTAAACATCAGTGGACGAGGGTTTCTTCTTTAAATATGCTTTTCTTTTAGTAAAATGTTTCCCCCGTCACTGCCTTCATTTCTTGAAGAATGCGATGCATTCATACATTGCTTTTCTTTCACTTTCATAGGCCAGTGCACACTGTTACGTCCCGCGTACTAGGGTTAGTGGCCCTATGGCCAATGGATTCATTTGTGGCCACAGGTTGGAATCTCATTCCGTTAGGGTGTAGCACTGGGTGCACTACCATATACTACGACCCGGCATTGCAATCTGCCCATTCGTTCATTGGATACCCCTTTTCCATTTATACATGTGGCTGTTACGTATTTTCATACATTGAAACTTTCGTTTCCTTTCAGTCCCTTCAGTCCTTTTTAATTCATGGAAAAACGTCATTTAAAAGCATGTGATTGAACATCATCTTTCGTGGCGTCCGTAAAGCATAAGATCATAGGGGCATTTTAACATCAGTTCGTAGGGACCATTTTAAAACACTTTCTTCACGTCAGTCAAAGCATCAGTTTAAAGCTCGGGGCACACGCCTCGACGTTTCTTTTCTTTTCTTTAGAAAATACGTACAATAGAGACCGCGTATAGTCATCTATTCACATGAGTACAATTAATACTTTTAGGTGCCTAAAAATGGATTGTTGAGGAGGGGCCATACATATGTATACCTTTGAACATTTAGCATGCTTTCGTAAAAACATCTTTCGTGTCGTTTTGTAAAGCATGTTTTAGAGGAAAGAGTTTCTTTTTCTTTTTCTTATCTTTTAGAAGACTCTAAAAGATCATGAACATAACACTTACCTAAACTCTATACTACTTTCATACCATGCAGTCCATTTATGCGTATGTCAGATGGCAACCTACATGCATACATAACCTTAACGATATTCTCTATCTAGTATTTAAGCAACTGAACTAGAAATAGAGTTATGCTTTACTTAGAATATTTTCATTCTATCTCGTGCTCTTACGTGTCCCATACTATGATAAAATCTTTGAGAACCCATTTACGGTCACTATTTCTTTCAACCTTACGTTCTACTTCGAGTGCTTACTCGTTGGAGTGAATCCATGATTCACCTTAGGATTAAGACACTAAGACCTCTGCTCATTCTTCTTATTAGCCATGTTCCGATGCATGACTTTGACCGACTAAGTCACACATCCCATTCTTAGTCAGTACACTCTTCATTACCCCCATATATCTTAGCTCACTCTAATCCTAAAGATCATCCATACACGCTGCACGACTCTAAGCCACTCCGAGGCTTAAGCTCTGTGTAACTATATTTAGGACAGATTACCCATTACATATGGTGAATCCGTCCAGCACGTGTGTCTAGCCAGAATACACGCGTACCTTACCCATATCCCTTAAGACCAACATATAGTACATTGGTCACAGGCTCGTATGGCAAGCGCCATACTCCGATACCAGCATTCTCTTACTCGGCTAGCACGACTCTTCATGCTAGCCGTACCTCATGATAGTTCATCCCAACACTTGACATGATATGACTCTATTCATGATTATACCTTACGTCACGCCATATAGCTCGAGACTATTCCTACGCTATACCCTGACCTTGTCATGTCACTCGGCATACATCCTAACTCATCGTAGCACGACTTCTTGATGGACCATGTCACTACGTGACATTGCCCAATCATGCTTTCGCTGCACTACTTTGATACTTTTTAGCCACTTCGCACTTACTCCTGGCCATAAGCCAACTACACGACAACATTTGTCACCTCAAACTACAGGCCACATCTCAGCAACTTCGAGACACAGTTCCATAGTTCCCAACATATCAAGCTCTTTGCCCATCAATTACGCAACCACCTTTATCTTTGCGACACGCCATACTGTGTATCGTTGCACCTCATGGAGTACAATCCATGCATATTTCCTTCACAGAACTACGCCACATCACCACTATGACACACACACCATATGGTGCATCTTTTCACTACATGGAGTACATTCCATGTGTACTCCCTTCACAGCACTACGCCACATCATCACTACAGCACACACGCCATATGGTGTATTGTTCCACCACATGGAGTACATTCCACGTATACTCCTTTAACAGCACTACACCACATTACCACTACGGCACATAAACCACAACCACACTTCACAGCACAATCCACAACACTACACAACACACATCTTACCTACGCCCAACACCTCAAGACATAGCAGTCACATCACCATACTACACAATGAACCCCATAATACTAACAATACAGTCCATAACTTAACCAACCAACTAACATCTAACATAAATAACGAGGGATAGAGAGTTATACCATCGACGGGATAACCCGTGCGTTGCTCGCTAGCCGTCATAGTTGAAGACATCGGAAGGGTCGTACGGGGCTGCTAAACCACGTACGATGGCTATTTAGGCATTTGGATAGCTAGGGGTGGCCTTGGAATGGCTCATGGAGGCCTTGTAACGGTGGCAAGGGGTGTAGCATGGCGAATCTGGCCGTGTATAGTGGAGGTCAGCCACGCACAGTGGCTGTCCATCACTTGTAGTGGCTACATACCACATAAAGTGGTGGTTTAGGCTTAGGGCTCTGCTAAGGGAGGTTGCTGGTGGAGCCGTGGAGGCTTGGTGGTGGTGGTGTGGCAGTCCACGGTGGTGGAGGAACTGGCTGTGTGTGAGAGGGAGAGGTGTCGTGGGAGAGTGAGGAAGAGTGTGCATGCATGGGTGACAGATAGGGCCGTGGGTGGTCGAGATAGCTCGGTGGTGGCTTGAGGATGTTGGAGAGGGCGGTCACACGCCGTGGGTGGGGGCATACGGCGGTGGAGGAGGGGAAAACCGTGCATGAGAGAGAGGGGGCTACTGGTCGTGGATCTACGAGAGGAGGAAGGGGGAGACCAGGAGAAGCTCATGGTAATGTCCGATGGCTAGGGTGGTCGTGCACGGCGACGCTAGGAGGATGCACAGTGAACCCATGCATGGGTAAGGCCGTGTATGTGCATGTGAGCAACCGACGGGGATGTGGTGGCTAAGCTCACTGGAGGGTGATGGCCGGTGGGAGGAGAGGCTGTGGTGGAGGTGGTGGCGCTGGAGGACTGCACATGGCGGTGCAATGGACGCCAAGCCCATTTGGGTTGTGCATTGCCGAGGGAGAGGAGGAGAGAGAGTGGGTGAGGGAGATCGGTGGGAGGAGACTCGCCGGAGTGAGGTGGTGCCAGTGGTGGCGGAGGTGAGACCTACCGGTGCACTGCGGCGCCGGGCTAGCTTGGTGGAGGAATTGGGCATGGGGGTCGCGTAGTAGGCAAGCCGAGAGGTAGAGAGAGAAAGCTGGGAAAAAGTGAGGGAGAAAGAGAGAGGGTTGGGGGTTTTATCTAAAACTCATCGTCTTGGGATCTACAACGCTATCTAACGATGACCATTAAATATTGATTTGAAAATGCATAAACGTTAACTTAATTAAAAGTATTGAGAGGAATTAAGATAGAATATTACTTAAAATAATATTCCTTCATCATTTATAAAATGATGAAGTCTTAGTTAACATATTTAAGAGAATAAAACCATTAAATTAATTTAAAAATTCAATCATTATTTAAATCACTTAATATTTTAAATAACTAGAATCATTTATATAAAATGATTCCCACAATTATAATATTTTTGAAGCTCTTCAAAGATATTATAATTGAGTTATTTAAAAAATTACTTAGTTAAATAACGATGGGAAGAACCCATTTAAAATACACATAACTTTAAAACATAAAACTAACTTTAGAAATCACATAGTATCTTTAAAAATACGCCATCGGGATCTGACACGCATAACGGAACTCTTTGACACTAGAAAGGAGCGGACAGTTACGTCCTCTCCTCATCCTAATAAATTCCATCTCAGAAATTTGCTTACTTCAGAAGAAAAAAGGAGCTGGGTGTTACATGATCTGTTGATGAGATGAATTTGGGTGCTCTTTTTATCCTGTTATTTTTTCTTGGAGAATGGTATTATAATAAACCATTTTGCCTTTTATCTCTAGAGAGATCTGCTTCGTTGTGAAACTGGTTTGACATTTGTTGCTGAAAAAGAAATATTAAAACATTCCTTGTTGCAAGTTGCTGCAGAGAAAAGAAACCAATAATTGCAAATACTGGTGGAGTCTCCTTTGACACCTTATGGAGGTGTGTAACTAGCTATAGAAGTGGCTTATAATTGGATGTTTTTATGTCTAGCAAATGTTTTGTATAGACTTAAATGTTTTGCTGAACTTGAAAATGTTGGAAATGTTGCTGAATGAACTACTCTGTATATATGTTTTGTTTTTATGAATTGTTTTGCTGAAGTAGGTGGAAACTGATATAGACTTTCAATGTTGCTACTGAAATATGTTGGTATTGTTCTTTGAATTGTTGGTGGAAATGAAAGTGGAAATGGTGGAAATCTGTACTCTTTTATGAATTGTTGATGGAAATGAAGTTTTAATTGCTCCCAGTTGGGTCAAGTTATAGTTTCTTTATTAATTAAATTATTAATTATATATGGTTAGTGTAATTGTAACATATGAAAGAAAAAATTAAAAATATTATTAACAAAATAATATTATATTGTTATTTTGATGAATCTAATGACTAATCCAATGTAAGATTATGGATAGGAAGATTTTACATTTATGAAAAATATGTACTTTTTATTAAATTTTAAAGATGAATTTGATGAGTTCAATGCTAGTGCTTGGTATTCCAAGGCCTTTTCGATCTCACCTTTCTTCTTGTGTGAGTACACTAAGACTCCAGAGTCTCTCTGCCCCACTTCCATCTTTCTCATTCACACACACTCGCTCTGCAAGGCGAGCTTTGTTGGTGTCGGCAACGAGAATCGATGATGTAGTGGGCTTTTGGTTTTCGTGGGGACAAAGTGAAGATGTTGATCCCGATATAGTGGAGCTTGGCAGGCCATGGCATGAGCAATAATGCCAACATGCGTGCAACTATGGCCTCGCCAGCCTCAAATATGACATGACATGGGATTATCAGTTGGAAGTGTGCTAAGAGTTCAATTAAATTTGTTGCAAGGATGATGTTGTTCATATATATGATTTTATATGGTTTATTTCTATTGGTGCAATGGAAATGATAGCTATAGAAATAATGCAAGTTACAGAAACTACAGTGAAAGCTATGGAAACAACACAAGTAACAGAAGCTACGAAAAGGGTAGCTACTATCAATTATCCCAAATCAAGCCCAAGATAACCGGATGCATAAAATCTTGGATTTCCATTTTGTATTTCAAATTTGAATGTATATGATATTCCAATTGTAATATATATAGACTCAGCCGTGCCAATTATCCTTACCTGGAAGGCCACCATGCTTCCCTATCTAAAAGGCCAAAAAGTTTTTGGCTACCTTGATGGTTCTCTCAAACAACCATCCAGGGAAATTGTTGACGACAATGGTACCAAGACCCCAAATCCTCTCTTTGACATTTGGGAAACTCAAGATAATTTAATTTTTAGTTCTCTCAATGCTTCTGTCATTGATAAAGTTCTTGCGTAGGTTGCTTAGTGCACAACTTCTCGTGAAGTATGGCTTGCTCTCACATCCTCTTTTGCTTCTCAGTCCAGGGCTCAAATCATCCAAATGCGGACTCAACTCTCAACAGCCCGCAAAAATAACCAGACGACAAGTGAATTTTTCCTGCATATCAAACGTCTTGCAGACACCCTTGCTATTGCTGGAAAACCCTTGAACATGGATGATATCATCACTTACTTGCTTCTTGGTTTGGGACCCGAACACGACTCTTGTCACTACCATCTCTGCTCGTGACGAGTCAATCACAATGGAAGAGTTCTATTCTTTGCTTCTTACTTGTGAAGCTCGAATTTTACATCATTCCCAGTCCACCCCAACCTTGAACGTGTCAGCCAATGTAGCTACACGCCAGCAACATTCTTTCAGAAATCGTGGCCATGGCAACTTCAGTAAAGGACGTGGCAATGAAGGCTCAAATCGTGGCCTTGGTAGAGGTAATTTGTCATCCCAAAACTCTGACTTATGGTGCCAATTATGTAACAAATCTAGCCATACTACCTCTCGATGTTATAAGCGTTATGATCCTCATTTTCTACCTCCACCATCACGCCGGAATGCATAAGCCAACCTATGCACCAATCAAGCTCAGCAGATGACTGATCAAGAGTGGCATGTTGACTCTGGAGCAACGCACCATCTGACAAATAGTTTCAATAATCTCAATGTCAGTGGAGAAGAATATGCTGGCACTGATCAAATCCAAGTCGGTGATGGTTTAGGTTTGTCTATAACCCACACTGGCACCACTTCTTTATCCACACCTTCAAAATCCTTTATTCTTGATAAAATCCTTGTTGTTCCTCAAATCACAAAAAATCTAATCTCTGTTCAAAAATTTACTCGAGATAACAATGTTTATTTTGAGTTTCATAACAGTTTTTTTCTCATCAAGGGCTACTCGGGGAACGTCCTTCATAAAGGCTATAGCAAAGATGGGTTGTACTGCCTTTCTCCACCGCTTCAACAACTTGTCTCTTCTGCCTTTGTTGGTGTCCGTGTCTCTATCTCTGATTGATATTGTAGATTAAGCCATGCTTCTTTTCAAACTGTTAATCATTTGTTACATTCAAATAAAATTTCTATTGAAGTCAATAAAAGAAAATTTGTTTGCCCTGATTGTGAGATGGCCAAGAGCCACAATTTGCTCTTTGCTAATTCTGTTAATCATGTGACTCGACCTTTAGAACTCATTTTTTCTAATGTATGGGGACCAAGTGCTGTTACCTCAACCTATAACTCTCGTTATTATCTTTGTTTCTTGGATGACTGTACGAAATTCATTTGGCTTTTCCCCTCCAAAAATAAATCTAAAGTTGAAAATATTTTTTTCCAATTTCAAACATATGTTGAATGGCACTTTGATGCAAAAATTAAAGCGGTTCAAATTGATTGGGGAGGTGAATTTCGTCGATTGAATACCCATTTCAAAAATTGTGGAATTGAACATCTTATTGCTTGTCCTTATACTCATGAACAAATGGGTTTGGTTGAAAGGTGCTATCACCAAATTGTTGAAATGGGACTTGCTTTATTAGCTCATTCAAAACTTCCTCAATCATATTGGGAAGATGCTTTGTAAACGGCTACCTATATCATTAATCGTTTGTCCACCAAAATCTTGGACAATCATTCTCCGTTTGAAAAGGCATACCACAAAAAGCCAAACTACGATTTTATGCGTGTCTTTGGTTGTGCTTATTGGCCCAACCTACGACCCTACAATCGTCACAAAATAGACTTCCATTCCAAAACTTGCATTTTTGTCGGCTATAGTCTCTCACATCATGGTTACAAATGCCTTGACTTATTAATTGAAAAAATCTATGTCCCTCGGCATGTGGTCTTTGATGAATCTCTCTTTCCATATAAAAAATCCGATACTCCATCCTTCAGTTTTTCTCCATCCGAAACAGCCTCTCTTCCACTTCCTTAAATTCCACACGTTCGCATACATTAACTTTGCCTGCAAGTGCTGAAGACTCATGACCTCACCCACTGCCACCTGTGTCTGATCAGTTGCCACATGCCACTCCAATGGCATTACAACATCCAGATGCTGCCACGCTCCAGACCAACATGCTGTCTTGCATTCGGTTCCTGCTGCATTCCCACAACTAAGAATCCTACCCGGCCAAGTGCACGCATCTGCTCCAACTCACTGAATGATCACACGGTCTCAAACAAACAGTCTCAAGTCCAAAACGCCGTATATCGGATACATTAAATATCCTCTTCCGCAAGCACGTTTTGTTGAGGTAAATGACTCCTACATTGAGCCCACTATTTTACCGAGACAAATAAACACTCACATTGGAGAAATGCCATGTTGTCTGACTTTAATGCCTTAATTCAAAATGGGACTTGGGATCTAGTTCCACCCCGACAAGAATACAATCTTGTTGAGAACAAATGAGTTTATCGTGTCAAAAAGAAGGCTTATGGTAGTATTGAATGATTCAAAGCCCGACTTGTTGCAAAAGGCTTTCATCAACAAGAAGGTGTTGATTTTAATGAGACTTTCAGCCCGATGGTTAAACCAACCACAATTCGCCTCGTCATCTTTCTTACAGTCTCTAATAATTGGCCACTACGCCAATTGGATATCCAAAATGTCTTTCTTCATGGATTTCTTCAAGAGGATGTTTATATGCAACAACCGTAAGGATTTATTCATCCGAATTATCCTCATTATGTTTGCAAATTAAAAAAGAGTCTTTATGGTCTTCAGCAATTAGCCCCAAGAGCATGGTTCTCTAACCTCATGGACCAATTGCAAACACTTGGCTTTAAGAGCTCAAAGGCAGATACCTCTCTCTACACTTTTCAGCAAGGCAACGTTCAATTAATTATTCTCATCTATGTGGATGATATAATTGTTACAGGTTTGGACACAAAGGCTATTGATCAATTAATTGGCACTTTATCAACCATTTTTTCCATGAAAGATCTTGGGCAACCATCCTTCTTCCTTGGTGTTGAAATCTTCTGTATTGGTGAAAGTTTATTCTTAACTCAGCGCAAATACATTGGCGACTTATTACGGAAAGTAAAAATGGACCATGTTAAACCTTGTGCAACTCCCATGGCAACCACCTACAATCTCTCTAAATTTGAAGGTGCCGACTTTAGTGATCCACAACTTTATCGGAGTACAGTTGGCGCCATGCATTATCTTGGTTTTACACGTCCGGATATCGCTTACAGTGTTCATCGTGTAAGCAAGTTCATGCATCAACCAAAAGCACCTCACTGGTAGGAGGTAAAAAGAATCCTTCGGTATCTTAAGGGAGCTATTTCATTCGGCCTTTACTTTTCCAGAAATATTGATCAAGCTCTTCATGGCTTTAGTGATGCCGATTGGGCAGGGGATAGCGATGATTGTAGAAGTGTAGGTGCTTACTGTATTTTTCATGGCAAGAATTTAATCTCATGGAGTTGTAAACAACAACAAACCGTTGCAAGAAGTAGCACCGAATCCGAATATAAATCTCTTTCCAACACCGTTGCGGAACTATAATGGATTCAATCGGTTTTACATGACTTACATATTTCTCTTCCCAATTGTCCCAAGTTGTGGTGTGACAATATTGGTGCTACATATATCTCATCCAATTCGGTGTTTCACGCCTGCACCAAACATATTGAAATTGATTTCCATTATGTCGTGATCAAGTCCTACAAAAGAAGTTTCAAGTCTCCTTTGTATCCTCAAAAGACCAGTTAGCTGACTTGCAAACCATAGCGTTAAATTCTCCTCGCTTCATTATGTTACGTGCCAATCTTCAATTGCAAGATCTGCCCTTTCGATTGCGGGGGGATATTGGTGCAACAGAAATGATAGCTACGGAAATAACACAAGCTACAGAAATGACACAAGCTACAGAAACTGCAGTGAAAGCTACGGAAACAAAGCAAGTAACAGAATCTACGGAAACGGCAGCTACTATCAATTATCCCAAATCAAGCCCAAGATAACTGGATGCATAAAATTTGGGATTTCCATTTTGTATTTCAAATTTGAATGTATATGATCTTCCAATTGTAATATATATATAGAAACTCTTGTACGCATATGAAAGTCAATAAAAAAAGAGGAGATTTTCATCGCTTCCTTTCTTAGTTTCTACAATTTCTTTTCAATAGTGCTAGTTTTAATCATTTTAAGATACTTTTAATAATAGAGAAGATTTATTTAAAAGTCTTATTTTTTACACACTCAGCACATGAGATGTAGAAGCTTTTTACGTTAATTTTACTAAAACATGATTGGTGGATTATTTTTTTAAAGTTATAATAGGTTTCACTTTAAGCGGTATGCTAACACACATGATACTTATGTGTAGCAAAACTCTAAATAATAATTTTCTAATTATATATTAAAAAACTATTATTCTTATTTTTTAAGAAAAAATTAGTTTTTATTCACATCTTATCGTTTTTGTTTGTTTTTGATTTTTTTTTCAATCTTTTCACTCTGTAACTTTGGTTCGTTTTGATTTTATTTTTGAAGAAAAGAAATAGTCTATGAGTTGTTGTTTTGTTTCTACATTTGTTTTAAAAAAGCTATAGTTTTTGCGATTTAATTTATAGTATGGTTGATTTTTTAAACTTTGTTTTTATTTTCTTTTCACTATAATAAAAATGGCTTTTTTTGATCAATTTATCGCGACCAAAAATCTATTTGAAACCAAAATTGATTGCAAATAGTTTTTTTATCGTGATAAATTGGTCGGAAAATGCCATTTCTATTGTAGTGTTTCTATTTTATAAGTTTTTTTTTTTTTTTTGAGTTTTAGTTTGTAATTTGAATCATTTTGACTCTTTGATAAAGTTTTATTTTATGAGTTTTTTTATTTTGTTTCTAATTTTTAATGATCTTATTATTATTATTTTTTTAAATCTTGTACATTCTAAATTTTTATCTTATATGCAGAGTCCCTCCGCACTGCTTTCATCTCTCTCTCTCTCTCTCTCACAGTCTCACTCGTTCGTGAAAGAGTGTTTTTCCGGTGTGCACAGAGCCCACACAGCCTAACCTGCAACGAGAATAATGGAGTACTGGGCTTCTGGTTTTCGTGGGTTGGAACGAAGTCAAGCTACCGATCATAGTAAAGTGCAGCTCGGCAGGCCATGGCGTTTGCCATGCCTGCAACATGCTTGTAACCATGGGCCACACGTGCCTCCAAAGAGTTCAAGTTACTTTTGTTGAATGGAATCCCCATAGTTTGATGGGGCTTCTAATCACTTGCAATTCGTCATCCTATCTACAAGCTTTCTTTAATATTTATTTTGGCAATATTCTGATCTCTTTGTAGTAGCACTTGCCTCTTTGGGGCATATTCTACCCTCNATAAAAGATTAAAAAATGATAAATAGACAACTTATTATCATTAATATTATACAAGTTAAAAGATATTTATACCAATTTATTATTATTTTTCAAACCCATGTGTCTCATGAACTTGTATAATTCAAACAACTAGTAAGACTGAAGAAATATTATATTTATATAAGAACATAGACATCTGTGTAACCAATAATTCACCTATATTTATATGATTGCAATTAATCTTATATACATATATATATATATACACATATATATGTAGAGTGGGTGGACGGTGTAGATTTATACTAGATGCACCACTATTTATTGAAAATTACTTTAACCACAAAAAAAATTATACAAAATTAATCTTACAAACTAATGTATTTTGATGCAGTGGTTTGTCAAATTATAAAGTTATTTTTAATATTTAATATTTTTTTTTTCTCTTAGTTCAAAGAACCGAACAGATAAATTAATCCAAAATTTAATACAATAATTCGTTCCAACTAACCTCAAGGAAAAAAAGGGATCAAAGAATATAATAATTTAATACAATAATCAATTTTGGCTATATAGAATTTATTGTTATGATTTTCTTGATATGACACACCGTGTGATGTCCAGGGGTTTATTGAAAAAATTAAAAATATAAATACAAAAAATATAAAGCAAATCTAGAATATTAATTTTTCTCTTTTGTATTTTTAAAAGAGCGGTGCTAGTCCGTCGTCTAAGTAGCATTGCTCTTTTATACTGTTCGTTACTTTTTATTTTTATTTTTTTAACATATTTAAATATTTAAAAAAAATAAAAAATAAATAGTAATATACTTAAAATCATTTTCTTAATCATTAAAAAAAAAAAAAAAAATTGCACAGCAATACAGTGGAGCGATCGAATAGGCGCGGCATATTTTTTGGGCTTTTTTTCAATCAACTATGTGCCATTCTAATCGTAGCTGGTCAAGATCACATGAGCTGTAAGAATTGTTCAGGTTTGACAAAATTATCTCGCCAAACTCACTTTATGAGGACGTACGTATGGGGAAACAAACGAAGTCAACGAAGCTCATTTCTACGTGAAAGGTGAAAGACAAAGAAGACTAGGGCCATGGAGGAGGAGCTCAAGTTTGATGAAGCAAAGATATTCATTGCCGTTGCGTTTCTAGCTTTCGCCGGACTGTTGGTACGCCTGTATAATGCGCTGGTGCTGAAGCCTCACAGGCTTCGATCTGCACTGAGAAAGCAAGGCATCACCGGACCACCGCCGACTTTGCTACTCGGAAATATTTGGGAGATAAGGAAGGCCATGTCCACCACAGTTAAAGCTCCTGCCGGAGAAATCCCCGTCTCCCACAACTGTGCTGCTCTCATCCTTCCATTCCTTGAGCGATGGAGGAAACAATATGGTGTGCCTCCACACCTTGCAATATCCTATATATTTATCTCAAATTCTCAGTTTGATCTGTTATGAAAGATTAATTCAAAGAAGATTAATTGATCATTGAGATTAAATTTTATGAGTTTCTGTAAAAATTACGATTTGACAGGTTTGGATAGAGAGTTTAAGATAAGTATTTGTAAAAAAAAAAAAAAAGAAAAAAAGAAAAGAAAAGATGAAACTATAATTAAAAAAAAAAAAAACTTTGTGAATTGTCTGGCCTCGTGGGTGGCCCAGAAAATCCCTCAAAACTTAATGGTTGCCAAACATGCAGAAGTAAGCTAGCTCTTTTAAATTTTCTGTACGTTTTATGTTTAAACAGGTGATCTATTTGTGTTTTCTCTGGGTACCTCACCAAAAATATTCATAAACGAACCTGGCCTTTTAAGAGAGATAACCACATGCACATCCTTGGACTTTGGGAAACCATTGGAACAGCAAAAAGAGTTTGGTCCGTTGCTTGGTCAGGGCATTATCACTTCAAATGGGGCTATATGGGCCAGGCAGAGCAAAATCCTTGCTCCTGAGTTTTACATGGAGAAGGTCAAGGTATGATTATTTTAACAAACATTAAATCTTAGATATCACGTTAAATTATGTTAGTTTTTAAACTTATTTGTATAAGATTTCTTTATAGATATAACAATTCTCAATTGACATACACACAAGTATATTTTGATCTTAAACCCATGTAGGGAATGATAAACTTAATTATCGAGTCGACCACCCCACTGCTAAACTCATGGAAGAGTAGGATTGAGACTGAGGGTGGAGTTGCAGACATACACATCGACGATTACCTAAGAAGTTTCTCTGGTGATGTGATCTCAAGAGCCTGTTTTGGCAGCAACTATGCGCAAGGGGAAAAGATTTTCCTAAAACTAAGAGCGCTAATGGGGATTATGTCCATGAAAGGTTTGTCCACTGGGATACCTGGCTTAAGGTGCGGCCGTTCGAGCACTCTTTCATGAGTTTCTTTTTTTTTTTTTTTTTAAATTTTATTTTATGCCAAAAAAAAAGAAAAAAGGATGGTTCTCCAATTTACTAAAGATAGATGATGAAACCTCTAAGATTATACCATTTCTTAAGAAGCCATTTAAAGCAACAGGTTGGGCCTATCCACTTTACATGTTACAGGTACCTTCCCACGAGAAGCAATAGAGAAGGATGGAGGTTACAAAAGGAAGTCCGCAGCTTGATACTTGAGGTAGTCAAGGAGAGAGAGAAAGCGTCTGATCATGGGAAGGATTTTCTGCATATGGTTCTTGAAGGAGCTAAGAACAGTGACCTGAGCCAGGAGGCTACCGAAAGTTTCATTGTTGACAATTGCAAGAACATCTACTTGGCTGGGTACGAGAGCACTGCAGTTTCCGCCACATGGTGCCTCATGCTCTTAGCTTCAAATCAAGAATGGCAAGATCGTGTACGTGCTGAGGTTCTCGACATCTGTCAAGGTTGTACACTAGATGCTGATATGCTTCGTAAGATGAAACAGGTAATCATATAAATTTGAATTAACATAATATCGTATGATATGAAATAAGTACCACGCGTATGTATTTTGAGATTACTAATAATTATTCCGTATGCAAATCGTATCTGAATCTATTAGCACAAAGGGTAAAAAATGCATTTCTAAGCACAAAATTCAATTTGGATATGCAGCTAACGATGGTGATACATGAAACATTGCGTCTTTATCCACCTGCCCCGGCGTTGCCTAGAGAGGCCTTGAATGATATGAAACTCGGGAACATTAATATCCCAAAGGGTGTCAACATTTGGAGAGTGTCATTGACATTGCATACTGATCCAGAAACATGGGGATCGGACGCCTTAAAGTTTAACCCAGCTAGATTTGCAAATGGAATTAAGGGTGCTTGCAGTCATCCGCACGTGTACATGCCATTTGGATTTGGGCCTCGCGTGTGTGCTGGGCAGCACTTGGCCATGGTCGAACTCAAGATACTGATAGCACTACTTCTCTCCAACTTCTCCTTCTCCCTCTCCCCAAAGTACAGCCATGCACCTGCTGCTAGGATGGTCTTAGAACCTAAAAATGGAGTAGATCTCTTGGTGAAGAAGTTGTAAGCTATATATTATATGCCTCGTGATTGGGTTGGTTCAATATCTACAAGGAAATAAAAAATAAAGTTCGCGTACCCTGCTTTTGTTTTTGTTTCTGTGTAATATGTAGTAACTTCTGTCGTGGAAAATTGTCTCGACTCATGTTACAGTGAAGTTGTTCGTTCTTACAACTTGATCTTATTCTGTAAAACTTGTGAAATAGTTGTGGATTTTTGAATAAGATTGATATTATATCTGTTGTCCGTTCTCACGACTCCATCGTTTCAATTTTTGGGACGTGCAGATATGACTTCACAGTTACCTTAAAAAATAGAGTTATATTATATACAACTATTTTTATGTATTTTTATGTATTCAATTGATGTGATTGGTCAAAACAGTTATTTTATATTAAAATAAAATAACGTAATCAATCATATTAGTGGAATGCATAATAAATACATAAAAGTGACTCCACATCAAGTTTTTACAAAAATTAGCGTGGACGTTTTGGTAATGACAGCTACAAATATTAGCGTGGACGTTTTGGCAATGACACCTTCAAATTAATAAAGGCATTCCAAGGCCTTTTCAATCTCACATTTCTTCTCGTGTGAGACTGTGAGTACGCTAAGACCCCAGAGTCTCAACTCCGCCCTTGCTTCCATCTTTCTTGTCCGCGCACACTCGCTCCGAAAGGCGAGCTTCGTCGGTTTCGACAACGAGGATCGATGATGCAGTGGGCTTTCGGTTTTCGTTGGTGGGAACAAAGTGAAGACGTGGATCCCGATATAGTGGAGCTTGGTAGGCCATGGCACGAGCAATAATGCCAACATGCGTGCAACCATGACCTCGCCAGTCTCAAATATGACATGACATGGGATTATCAGTTGGAAGTGTGCTAAGAGTTCATGTCAGACCTCACCATCCATGTCAGAGCTCACCATCCAATCCTCTTCCATCGAGGTTGAAGGGGCACGTTGATACACCATTTGTCATCCCAAAGATCATGCCCACGTCCACAAAGGAAATTAGTGGCTACCATTTGCTCCCCATAATTTATGGCTTTTTTTATTACATAAAAGACTAGTTTTCAAGAATCTTGGGAATCATTTAATCACTCTGTTGTACATTATTGACCGTTAAATATATAATACAATTTATCATAATGATCTGTTTTAGTTTTTTATACGATAGAGGCTTACTACGAGTCTTTGATTGTGAAGGTCGTCTGATTCGTACGTAGTCTTTCATCGCATATGTATGACTTCTTAACAAAATAATAATAATAATAATTTATTAAAGTAAACTCATGCAACTGCAGGCTATCTCAGTACACATGAAGTGACGTGACCTAAGTTGTTAACATTGAAAACTATACTAACATAAATATATAGACAAACCAATAATACAGGGCGGCCTCTTCGGTAAGGTGGTCCACTATTTGAAAAGTGAGGCAAGAAAATTATTTGGGAGACCAAACTATTATTGGTATATTGTTTCTTAATATTAGAATTGACTGCATATTGCTAGCTATTTGTATGGAATGGAATGATTTGTGTCTTTTTAGAGAAAGAACAGACACATCATTATATATATAGATATATTGCATTTAATCTTATATATGTAGAGTGAGTGGACGGTGTAAAAAATGGAACAGAAAAAAATAAAGAGCAATATGACGTGCAGTCTCTGATAAACTAATATTAGCAACGTTAACAATCACTTAGGCCTCAAAAGTCAAGAGTCACATGATAAACTAATATTGGCAATGTCAATTTATCAAATAATCCATATGACTATGAACAATTGGTAGGAATATTGCAATTTTTCTTTTTTTTTAACAGAAGTTCTATTCCAATTCATTAGGATTCTGTGATTAGGAAATAGTAAAAATCTAAAAGCCTAATATTTTATAACGTTTACATGTTTTCACTTTCTAGTTCTCTCAATTAAATTAAAAGATCCTTTAGCCACTTATGGTTAGAGATATTCTTCATTACTTTATACGCTATCGATACTTTCAAGTATGTAAGGAAGAATTCCCAATCTTCTTCTTCTTTTTCTTTTTTTTATAACTTATTGTAAGGTGTTTCCTGAATAACAAAGTTAATAAGGGCTTTCTGTTGTCAACTTATTGAATAAAAAAAAAAAAAAAGACTTTCTATTGTCATGGTATATATTGTACAATAAAAATGTGGTTTGGTAATCGTGATCTGTAGCGCCCGTCCTTGTGGTGGGTGTTTTTAAGAAATATTTTAGAAAAAATGATAGGAATTACCGTTTGATTTAAAACATTTTACTGTCATTCCCAGGGTGTAAGACTCTATGTTATAAAATAAAATAAAATATGCTTATGGGATAAAAGAGTGAAAAATATAAATATTAAAATAAAAGTCTTTCATACATTTAAAATCCTCATACCTAGACCTTCGTGCTCTTCCCCTTAGATCGTGTCCGTCCTGAAGCGTATTGCTCATTTAGCTTCCTGTGGGGGAGGGACACACATAAAACTAAAATGAGTCGAATACTCAGTAATCATTACTTCATACTATTAAAATATAGCAACATAGGTTTTCAATCATACATTTATTATTTTATACATACTATACATACATGCATATGTGCTTTCATTCCTAAATATCAGTGGACGGGGGTTTTCTTCTTTAAACATGTTTTTCTTTTCGTAAAACATTTCCCCCGTCACTATTTTCATTTCTTGAAGAATGCGATGCATTCATACATTGCTTTTCTTTTCACTTTCATAGACCAGTGCACACTATTATGGCCCGTGTGCTAGGGTTAGCGGCTCTATTACCAATGGATTCGCCCGTGGCCATGGGTTGGAATCCCATTTGTTAGGGTGCAGCACTGGGTGCACTACCAGATACTACGACCCAGCATTGCAATCTGCCCATTTGTTCATTGGGTACCTATTTTCCATTGATACATGCGGCCGTTATGTATTTTCATACATTGAAACTTTCATTTCCTTTCAGTCATTTCATTAATTTTAGTCTTTTTCAGTTCATGGAAAAACGTCATTTAAAAGCATGGGCTTGAACATCATCATTCATGGTGTCTGTAAAGTATCAGTTCATAGGGTCATTTTAACATCAGCTCGTAGGGACCATTTTAAAACACTTTCTTCGCGTCAGTCAAAGCATTAATTCGAGGCACAAGCCTCAACGTTTCTTTTCTTTTCTTTAGAAAATACGTACAATAGATACCGCGTATAGTCATCCATTCACATGTATACAAATAATACTTTTGGGTGCGTAAAAAGGGGCTGTTGAGGAGGGGCCATACATACTTATACTTTTAAATATTTAGCATGCTTTCGTAAAAATATTTTTCGTGTTGTTTTGTAAAGCATCTTTTAGAGGAAAGGAGTTTCTTTTTCTTTTTCTTATCTTTTAGAAGACTCTAGGTGAGCATGAACATAACACTTACCTAAACTCTATGATACTTTCATACCATGTAGTCCATTCATACGCGTGTCAGATGACAACCTACATGCATACATAACCTTAACGTTATTCTCTATGTAGTACTTAAGCAACTGAACTAGAAATAGAGTTATGCTTTACTTAGAACACTCTCCTTCTATCCCGTGCTCTTACATATCCCGTACTATGATAAAATCTTCGGGGACCCATTTACAGTCACTATTTCTTTCAACCTTATGTTCTACTTCGAGTGCTTACTCGCTAGGGTGAATCCATGATTCACCTTATTATTAAGACACTAAGACCTTTGTCTCATTCTTCTCATTAGCCACGTTCCGACGGATGACTTAGACTGATTAAGTCACGCATCCCATTCTTAGACAGTATACTCGTCATTACCCTCATGTATCTTAACTCACTCTAAGCCACTCCGAGGCTTAAGCACAGTGTAACCATACTTAGGACATATTACCTATTAGATATGATAAATCCGTCCACCACGTGTGTCTATCCAGAACACACACGTACCTTACCCCTTTATCCCTTAAGACCAACATATAGTACATTGGTCACAGGCTCATATGGCAAGTGCCATACTCCGATACCAACCTTCTCTTACTCAGCTAGCACGACTCTTCATGCTAGCTGTACCTCATGACAGTTCATCTCAACACTTGACTCGATATGACTCTATTCATGATTACACCTTACGTCACGCCATATAGCTCGAGACTATTCCCAAGCTATAACGTGACCTTATCACGTCACCCGGCATACATCCTAACTCATCGTAGCATGACTTCTTGATGGACCATGTCACTACGTGGCGTTACCTAATCATGCTTCCGTTGCACCACTCTGATACTTTCTAGCCACTTCGCACTTACTCCCAGTCATAAGCCGATTACACAGCAACACTTGTCACCTCAGACTACATGCTACATCTTAGCAACTTCGAGACACTGTTCCATAGTTCCCGACACCATACATCAAACTCTTCGCCCATCAACTACGCAACCACCCTTATCTTTGCGACATGCCATACAGTGTATCGCTGCACCTCATGGAGTACACTCCACTTATACTCCATTCACAGCATTACGTCACATCACCATTATGACACACACGCCATATGGTGCATCGTTTAACCACATGGAGTACATTTTACGTGTACTCCCTTCACAGTACTACGCCACATCACCACTACGGCACACATACCATATGATGCATCGTTCCACCACATAAAGTACATTCCACGTGTACTCCCTTCACAGCACTACGCCACATCACCACTACGGTACATAGACCACAACCACACTTCACAGCACAATCTACAACACTACACAACACACATCCCAACTACGCCCAACACCTCAAGACACAACACGTTACATCACCATACTACATAGTGAATCCCATAATACTAACAGCACAATTCACAACCTAACCAACCAACTAGCATCTAACATAAATAACGAGGGATATAGAATTATACCATCGACGGGATAACCCGTGCTTTGCTCGTTAGCCGTCACAGTTGAAGACGCCGGAAGGGTCATACGAGGCTGCTAAACCATGTACGGTGGCTATTTAGGCGTTTGGATAGCTAGGCGTGGCCTTGGAAGGGCTCATGGAGGCCTTGTGATGGTGGCAAGGGGTGTAGCACGGTGGATCTGGCCGTGTACAATGGAGGTCAGCCACGCGCAGTGGCTATCCATCACTTGTAGTGACTACCTACCACATAAAGTGGTGGTTTAGGCTTTGGGCTCTGCTAAGGGAGGCTGCTGGTGGAGCCGTGGAGGCTCGGTGGTGGTGGTGCGGTGGTCCACGGTGGTGGAGGAGGAACTGGCCGTGTGTGAGAAGGAGAGGTGCTGTGGGAGAGAGAGGGAGAGTGTGCATGCATGGGTGACAGATCGGGGTCGTGGGTGGTCGGGATAGCTTGGTGGTGGCCTGAGGATGTCGGAGAGGGCAGTCACATGTCGTAGGTGGTGGCATACGGCGATGAAGGAGGGGAAAACCTTGCATGAGAGAGAGAGGGACACCGGGAGGTAGATGAGGGGGCTACTGGCCATGAGTTCATGGGAGGAGGAAGGGGGAGACCAAGAGAAGCTCATGGTGGTGTCTGGTCGCTAGGGTGGTTGCGCACGACAGTGTTAGGAGGATGCACAATGAACCTGTGCATGGGAGCAACCGACGGGGATATGGTGGCTGAGCTCACTGGAGGGTGATGGCCGGTGGGAGGAGAGGCTGCGGTGGAGGTGGTGGCACCGGAGGACGGCGCACGGTGGTGCAATGGACGCAAGCCCATTCGAGCTATGCATTGCCAAGGGAGAGGAGGAGAGAGCGTGGGAGAGGGAGACTGGTGGGAGGAGACTCGCCGGAGTGAGGTGGTGCCAGTGGTGGCGGAGGTGAGACCTACCAACGCACGGCGTCGCCGGGCTGGCTTGGTGGAGGAATCGGGCATGGGGGTCGCGTACTAGGCAAGCCGAGAGGGAGAAAGGGAAGGGAGAGAGAGTGCTGGGGAAAAGTGAGGGAGAAAGAGAGAGGGCTAGGGGTTTTATCCTAAAACTCATCGTCTTGGGATTTACAACACTATCTAACGGTGACCCTTAAATATTGATTTGAAAATACGTAAACGTTAACTTAATTAAAAGCATTGAAAGGAATTAAGATAGAATATTATTTAAAATAATATTCCTTCATCATTTATAAAATGATGAAGTCTTAGTTAACATATTTAAGAGAATAAAACTATTAAATTAATTTAAAGATTCCATCATTATTTAAACCACGTAATATTTTAAATAACTGGAATCATTTATATAAAATGATTACCACAATTATAATATTTTTGGAGCTCTTCAAAGATATTATAATTGAGTTATTTAAAATATTACCTAGTTAAATAACGATGGAAAGAACCATTTAAAATACACATAACTTTAAAATACAAAACTAGTTTTAGAAATCACATAGTATCTTTAAAAACACACCATTGAGATCTGGCACTCATAACGGAGCTCTTAGACACTAGAGAGGAGCAGACAGTTATGTCCTCTCCTCATCGTAATAAATTCCATATCTGAAATTTGCTTATGGCAGAAGGAAGAAGGAGTTGGGTGTTACATGATCTGTTGATGAGATGAATTTTGGGTGCTCTTTTTATCCTGTTATTTTTTCTTAGAGAATGGTATTATAATAAACCATTTTGCCTTTTATCTCCAGAGAGATATGCTTCATTGTGAAACTGGTTTGACATTTGCAGCTAAAAAAGAAATATTAAAACATTCATTGTTGCAAGTTTCTGCAGAGAAAGAAACCAATAATTGCAAATACTGGTGGAGTCTCCTTTGACACCTTATGGAGGTGTGTAACTGGCTGTAGAAGTGGCTTGTACCTGGATGTTTTTATGTCTAGCAGATGCTTTGTATAGACTCAAATGTTTTGCTGAACTTGGAAATGTTGGAAATGTTGCTGAATGAACTACTATATATATATGTTTTGTTTTTAAGAACTGTTTTGCTGAAGTTGGTGGAAACTGGTATAGACTTTCAATGTTGCTACTGAAATATGTTGATACTGTTCTATGAATTGTTGGTGGAAATGAAAGTGGAAATGGTGGAAATCTGTACTCTTTTATGAATTGTAGGTGGAAATGAAGTTTTAATTGCTCCTAGTTGGGTTAAGTTATATTTTCTTTATTAATTAAATTATTAATTAATATATGGTTAGTGTAATTATAACATATGAAAGAAAGAATTAAAAATATTATTAAAAAATAATATTATATTATTATTTTGATGAATCTAACAATTAATTTAATATGAAGTTACAGATAGGAGGATTTTATATTTATAAAAAAATATATACTTTTTATCACATTTTAAAAATAAATTTGATAAGTCCAGTACGTACGCTATGGAATGAAGGAAAATATACGTTGCTACCAAAAATTGTCAAACCTCACCATCCAATCCTCTTCCATCGAGCTTGAAGGGGCACGTTGATACACCATTTGTCATCCCAAAGATCATGCCCACGTCCACAAAGGAAAGCGGCTACTATTTGTTCCCCAATAATTTTGTGGCTTTTTTTAGTACATAATTTCAAGAATATTGGGAATCGTTTAGTCACTCTGTTGTACATTATTGACCGTTGAATATATAATACAATTTATCATAATCAGTTTTTTTTTTTATACGATAGAGGCTTGCCACGAGTCTTTGATTGTGAAGGTCGTTTTAAGGCTAGTTTGGATAACGAAAAGTGTTGTAAATAATTATAAGTAGAAATTAGAGTGAGTTTATGAATCCCATTAAAAGTAATTTAAATTGTTTAGATGTATGAAGTATATTTAGTTGTTAACTTTTAGATAGATAATTGAAAAAAGTGTGAATCTCATAAATATTATAGTGATTTTATTTTATTTTTATATATAATAGTGATAAATATTATAGTGATTTTATTTTATTTTTATATATAATTGTGATAAATATTTTAATGATTTTATTTTTAATTTATATATAATAGTGATAAATATTATAGTTATTTTATTTTTTATTTATATATAATAATGATAAATATTACAGTATTTTTTTTCTTTTCTCTCTCTCTCTCTCTCTCTCTCTCTCTCTCCTGGCTCGATTCTCTCCCACGCCCGAATAGGTTTCAATCCAGGCCGGCGCCGCCCAGCCACACCGCCACTACCGGCGACTCCCCTTTCACGCCGGCGACTCCCCCAGCCACCACCAATCTCCTCCACAAGCAGCTCTCTCTCTCCCCTACGGTAACCCAACCGAAATGGATTTCATCCATTTCTCTTCACTTGCGCCACCGTACCTCCACCACCTCATAGGGACACAGTGGTATTTGCACGTTGACGTTGATCTCGGCTCATGGGGACACAGTGGGTTGCGAAGTGTGAAGGGTTAATCTCGGCCTAACATGGGCTGCGTAGACACAAAAGAGAGAGGGAGAGAATCTGAAGTAGGTTGGGTAGTTGTTTGGATGTTCAGAAACTCTGGTTTATACGAGAAACGTTGAGAAGAATTGGGATACTTTGAATACCCAAACCCGGCTTATTCATTTCATCATATATGTATGACTTCTTAACAAAATACTAATAATAATAATTATAAAAGTAAACTCGTGCAACTGCAGGCTATCTCAGTACAGAAGTGACGTGACCTAAGTTGCTAACATTGAAAACTATACTAACATAAAAATATAGACAAGCCAATAATACAGGGCGGTCGCTTTGGTAAGGTGGTCCACAATTTGAAAAGTGAGGCAACAAAATTACGTGGGAGACCAAACTATTTTTTTTTTTGAAATAAAGACCAAACTATTATTGGTAGATTGTTTCTAATATTAGAATTGACATATTGCTAGCTATTTGTATGGAATTGAATGATTTTTGTCTTTTTAGAGAAAGAACAGACACATCATTATATATATAGATCATATATTGCATTTAATCTTATATATGTAGAGTGAGTGGACGGTGTAGATGCACCACCATTATTCAAAACTATGCCTATTTTTCTCTTAGTTTAAAGAATGGAACAGATAAATTAATCCAAAATCTAATACAATAATTCGTTCCAAGGAAAACAAAAAAGATATATGAAATTTGTTCAAGTTTGACCAAACTCACTATATTAATTTGTACGTATGGGGAAACAAACCAAGTCAGGGACCAAGCTCATTTCTACGTGAACGGTGAGAGACAAAGAAGACTAGGGCCATGGAGGAGCTCAAGTTTGATGCAGCAAAGATATTCATTGCCGTTGCATTTCTTGCTTTCACCGGACTGTTGGTACGCCTATATAATGCGCTGGTGCTGAAGCCTGACAAGCTTCGATCTGCACTGAGAAAGCAAGGCATCACCGGACCACCACCGACTTTGCTACTCGGAAATATTTGGGAGATAAAGAAGGCCCTCTCCAACACAGTTAAGGCTCCTGCCAGAGAAATGCCCGTCTCCCACAACTATGCTGCTCTCATCTTTCCATTCATTGAGCAATGGAGGAAACAATATGGTGTGTCTCCATCACCTTGCAATATCCTATACATTTATCTCAAATTCTGATCAGTTTGATCATATGTTATGAAGGAAGATTGATCGTTGAAAAGTAAAGATGACAAAGTTTGAAATTAAATTATATGAGTTTTTGTGAAAAATGAGATTAGTAGGTTTGGATAGATCAGAAAGTTTATGGTAAATATTTTAAAAAGTATATCGAAGATGAAATTAAAATTTAAAAAAAAAAAAAAAACTTTGTGAATTTTCTAACCTCGCGGGTGCCCAAAAAGGGTGGGGGTCGAATTTATGAAAAGTGGCGAGAAAATCACTCAAAACTTGTGGTTGCCAAACATGCAAAAGTAAGCTAGCTCATTTATTTGCTGTATGTTTTATGTTTAAACAGGTGATTTATTTGTGTTTTCTCTGGGAAACTCACCAAAAATATTCATAAACGAACCTAGCATTTTGAGAGAGATAACCACATGCACATCCTTGGATTTTGGGAAACCATCGGAGCAGCAAAAAGAGTTTGGTCCTTTGCTTGGTCAGGGCATTGTCACTTCAAATGGGGCTCTATGGGCCAGGCAGAGCAAAATCCTTGCTCCCGAGTTTTACATGGAGAAGGTCAAGGTATGATTATTTTAGCAAACATTAAATAATGTTGGTTGCCTCCAGAGTTACTAGGTAATTGATACGAGAAGTAATTGATCTATAAAAATTATATTGTAAAAAAAAGTTTATAAATTGACGCTATTTAATATAAAATATTAAATTGAAAATAATTTACTTGTAAAATAAATATATCATAATATAAGTTGTATTAGTTTATAAATTTATTTTTATAAAATTTCTTTATTTCTAAAACCCATGTAGAGAATGATAAACTTAATTATCGAGTCGACCATCCCACTGCTAAACTCATGGAAGAGTAGGATTGAGACTGAGGGTGGAACCGCAGACATACACATCGACGATGACCTGAGAAGTTTCTCTGGTGATGTGATCTCAAGAGCCTGTTTTGGCAGCAACTTTGCCCAAGGGGAAAATATTTTCCTAAAACTAAGAGCTCTCCTGGGGGTCATGTCCCTGACAGGTTTTGCCACTGGGATACCTGGCTTAAGGTGCGAGCATTCTTTCATGAGTTTAGTTTTTTTTCTCTTATTCTATCCAAAAAAGAAAAGAAAAAAGAGGATGGTTCTCAACTTTAAAGCAACAACTTGGACATATCCACTTTGCATGTTATAGGTACCTTCCCACGAGAAGCAATAGGGAAGGATGGAGATTACAGAAGGAAGTCCGCAATTTAATTCTAGAGGTAGTCAAGGAGAGACAGAAAGCCTCTGATCATGAGAAGGATTTTCTACAGATGGTTCTTGAGGGCGCTAAGAATAGTGACCTGACCAATGAGGCTACGGAACATTTCATTATTGACAACTGCAAGAACATATACTTGGCTGGGTATGAGACCACTGCAGTTTCTGCCACATGGTGCCTCATGCTCTTAGCTTCAAATCAAGAATGGCAAGACCGTGTCCGTGCTGAGGTTCTCGACATCTGCCCTAGTGGGACACCCGATGCTGATATGCTTCGTAAGATGAAACAGGTAATCATCTAAATTTTAATCGACATGATATTCTATGATATGATATAAATACCACATGTATGTATTTTGAGAGTACCTAATAATTACTCTGATGTGTGCAAACCACATCTGAATCTTTAAGCACAAAGAGTAAAGAATGCATTTCGATGCACATAATTGATCAATTTGGATATGCAGCTAACGATGGTGATACATGAATCATTGCGTCTTTATCCACCTGTCCCTATAATGTCTAGGGAGGCCTTGAAGGACATGAAATTGGGGGACATTAATATCCCAAAGGGTGTCAACATTTGGGCAGTGTTGTTGACATCACATACTGATCCAGAAATATGGGGGCCGGACGCCTTAAAGTTCAATCCAGCTAGATTTGCAAATGGAATTAAGGGTGCTTGCAGTCATCCGCACTTGTACATGCCATTTGGATTCGGGCCCCGCGTGTGTTGGGCAGCACTTGGCCATGGTCGAACTCAAGATACTGATAGCACTACTTCTCTCCAACTTCTCTTTCTCCCTCTCCCCAAAGTACAAACATGCACCTACTATTAGGATGGTCATGGAACCTAAAAATGGAGTAGATCTCTTGGTGAAGAAGTTGTAAGCTATATATAATATGCCTTGTGATTGGAAATATAAAATAAAACTCACGTACCCTGTTTTTATTTTTGTTTCTGTTTCTATGTAATATGTAGTAACTTCTGTATTGGAAAATTGTCTTGCCTCATTTGACAGCAGAGAGACTCTGAAGTTTGAAGTGAAGTTGTTCATTCCTACAACTTCTTATTGTGTACAACTTGTGAAATAGTTGTTGATTTCTGAATAAGAATGATGTTATATCTGTTGTTTATTGTGTACAACTTGTGAAATAGTTGTTGATTTCTGAATAAGAATGATGTTATATCTGTTGTTTATTGTTACAATTTTGTAATTTAAATTTTTAGAACAAGTATTAGTGATTTCACTTAAAAAAAAACATGGACACTTCACCTATGATACATAGCCTCAAATTAAGGCATTTCGATGCTTTCCAATCTCACCTTTCCTATGGTGCTAGCTAGTACGCCAAGACCCCATAGTCCCTCTGCCCTTGCTTCCATCATTGTTGGCATGGACGCTCGCTCCGGAAGGCGTGCTTTATCGGTGTCGACAAAGGCCACTACCTAACTAGGCTAAACTTGCAGCAACAAGATCGATGGAGTTGGCTTTTGGTTTTTGTGGGTGGGAACGAAGTGAAGATGTTGATCCCAGTAGAGTGGAGCTTGGCACATTGTCATCACGCATGTAACCATGGGCCTCGCTAGCCTCAAATATGTCATGCCATGGGTTATCAGTTTTTTTGAAATGAAAGACTTCATCAATCATGAGATAATTACATCATTCATGGGGAGGTCACCCTTGACTGAGATTTCAACCTCCTCAGGGCCCTCCTCTAACTAGATTTGTTCACTAACAAACCTATTTGCAATTTTTGCTGCTGTGTGGGCAGCTTTGTTTGTTGTCCTATAGACAAACTTGAGATGCCAAGCTGTTGTGGTTCATTATAACCTACATATCTTCTATCATTTGCCCCAGCCATGTATTATCTTCCTTTTTAGAATTCACTGCATCAACAACAATCTTGACATCCCCTTCAAAACAGACTTGGTTAAAACCCAGCTCAATACAAAATTCCATAGCTCTTAGAAGTGCGGCACTCTCGGCTTGGACTGCAGATGCAATATTCTCTTTATAGCTTATCAACATTGCTTGTATTTTGCCCTCTGGATCTCTAATCATCACTCCCATTCCCATACTCCATTTTCCTTTGTCAAAAGCTGCATCAAAATTAACTTTGAAATAAGGCCATTCAGGAGGTTTCCATGTTGGGGTAGGAGAGATTCCTTTGGTCCCTGATATACTCTCTTGATTTCTTGTGTTTACTTCTTTGTACAGATTTAACTCAGCTTGAGCCCTTCTCACAACAGCCTCAGGTGTAGAGAGTAGATTCTGAAAAATATATTCATTTCTTCTGGCCCATAAATGATAGAACACCACTGAGACCAACTCCACGACTTCCATACTCAGCTTCAGCCTTATTTCATTCCACAGCAGATGGAAATCACAAAACTTCCTCTTCCATTTGCTCAACAAGTGGAAGGCTCCTCCCCACACATCAACAGCTGCAGGACATACCCATAATACATGCATTGTAGTCTCACTTTCTTCAAAACAGATTGGACATTTGTTGTTCTCAATAATGTTCTTCCTATTAAGATTGTCTTTAGTAGGAAGAATATTATTGAGACTTCTCCATATGAACATTTGCACCTTACGTGAAATCTCGAGTTTCCATATCTCTTCCCACACTTCTTTATCCCCCTTCTTGTTTGAAGTTTTACCTACCATACTGGAGATTCTGTTTGTTTCCAAGAAGTAGGCACTTTTCACATTGAACTCCCCTTTTGCGGTTCCAACCCACATCAGTCTATCACTAGCTCTACTCTTGCTAATTGGCATTGAGCATATAATTAAAACTTCATTTTCATCAAAGACTGGCTTGACTAAGTCTTGCTTCCACTCCCCACTATCTTCCTCAATCAGTGTATCAACTTTGGCCTTTGGATCGAGAGTGTTAACAAGTGTTTGAATCTGAAAAGTTACCGGCCCAGGGACCCATTTATCCTTCCATATGCTTATGCTTTTCCCGTTTCCAACTCTCCATACTGCCCCTTCTCTAATCAAATCTAAGCTGGAAAATATGCTTCTCCAAATAAATGAGGGGTTACCTTTCAGATTTGCCTCCAACATATTGCACTTCGGATAATATTTCTGTTTGAAGACTTTTGAAACTAGAGAATATTGTTCCTTTAACAACCTCCAACATTATTTGGCTAATAGGGCTTTATTGACGCTGTTGAGGTCCCTAAATCCCAGCCTTCCCTGATTCTTCACTACCCCCAAAGACTTCCAAGATTTCTAGTGAATCCCCTTTCCTTCAGTCTGATGAGACCACCAAAAATGAGACAAAATGGCCTCTATTTCTCTAATAAGATTACCAGGCAGTTTAAAAACAGACATGGTATAAGCAGGGATAGCTTGAAGTACACTCTTGATGATGATTTCTTTTCCTGTTGAGGATAGAAATTTGGTTTTCACGCTATTGATTCGTTTCCATAACCTCTCCTTCAAAGACTTGAAAGTGTTGTATTTATCCCTTCCCATAACAGTTGGGAGACCTAAGTATTTGTTATAATTATTACACCTTGACCCATTCACCAGTTGTACTATGGGTTACTTTGTGGCCATCCTAGTATTAGAGTTGAAGAATACACTAGTTTTATCATTGTTCAAGGTTTGGCCACAAGCACTCTCATAAAAGGCCAGCAGATTTCGGATTTTTAGCCACTCTCTCATTGATGCTTTACAGAAAATGACACAATCATCCACAAAGAGAAGATGATTTATCCTTAAGCCCCCCTTGTGACAGCCACACCCTTTATCAAACCCTTAGTTTCAGCACTGTGTAACATGGAACTCAGCCCCTTAGCACAGATTAAGAATAAGTATGGTGACAAAAGATCCCCTTGACGTAGTCCTCTCGATGGGGTAATGACTTCACCAGGTTCACCATCTAAAAGTACTGCATATGACACTGACTTTACACACTCCATCACCAAATTAGTACATTTCCTTCCAAATCCCAGTTTTAGCAATATCATTTCTAGAAAACTCCACTTAACTCTATCGTATGCTTTCAACATATCCAGCTTTACGGCCATAATACCTTCCCTGCCTTTTTGTCTCACTTTCATATGGAGTACTTCGTATGCAACCATGATATTATTCGAGATTAACCTCTTGGAGATGAGAGCACTTTGGTTCCAAGAGATTACCAAGTCCAAGACCCCTTTCAATCTATTTGCCAATACTTTGGAAATCAATTTGTAAGCTACATTGCACAATGAGATTGGCCTAAAGTCATTTACTGATAAAAGAGAGTTTACCTTAGGGATTAGGACCAAATGGGTGTGGTTGAAATCCTTTGGTAGTCTACTGTCTCAAAAAAATTTCATGACTGCCTGAAATGTTTCCTGCCCCACTGTTGCCCAGTGGTCTTGAAAAAAGCCCGCACCGAAACCATTAGGTCCAGGTGACTTGAAGGGAGACATTTTTTTGAGTGCTTCTTCCACTTATTATTCTGAACAGTCCTTAGCCAACTGGGATTGCACCTCAGGTGTCAGTTTTGCTTCAATCCCCCCAAGAACATTCATCAAGGTTTTCAATTCTTGGTTGAGAAGACTGGAATATTGTTGATAAATATCTTCTAAATCCCTCTGTTATGTCAGATTTACTACTAAGCACAGTCCCAGCCATATCAGTAACCTTGGTAATTGAGTTTTTTTTTTCTTCTCTGTTTCACACAGGCATGGAAGAACTTAGTGTTTCTATCCCCTCCTTTCAACCAATGTTTCTTTGCCCTTTGCCTCCACCAGGTATCTTTTTGATCTAGCAGGAAGTCCATTTCTTTTCTAAGCCTTTTCTATTCAACCATGGTTTCAAGTCTCTCATCTTTTTGAATTAGACTTAACTGTTGGGTCTTTTCTTTTATAGCTCTAGTTCTATCCCTTACCAAATTTCTGCTCCATTGTTTTAGGCCCCTTTTTGTTTGTTCTAACTTACTCATCATCCTGTTCAACCTCCCTTCTCTCCCCGAATAATCATCCTAAAATCCTAGTATTATGTCTTTACATCCCTCTTCCTTGCACCAATTGGCTTCATATTTGAAGGGCCTTGGGAACCGACGAGATAAAGGTCTCCCATTATCACATTGTAACAATATTGGGTTGTGGTTTGAGCAGATTGCAGTTTGGGTTGTCATTGAGAACTCGACATAAGATTGTCTCCATTCATAGTTTGCGAAAGCAAGGTCAAGTCTTTCTTTTGTGAAAGTCTCCTCTTCATGGTAGTTACAGCATGTATATTTGCCTCCCTTCCATCCCAAGTCACTAAGTTTACCTTCCTCCAATACCTACCTGAATTTGCTCATGAGTCTGTCACTTCTTGGCCTCCCTCCCACTTTCTCATCTTTAAACATCTCATTAAAGTCACCTATCACTCCCCATCCCCCATTACTTGGCTTGTAAGATGAAAGCAACTCCCACGTTTGGTATCTTAAGTTTGCCACTGGGTGCCCATAAAAGCACGTTAGGAGCCATTTGGCATTACCTCGAACATCGTTAATCCACACATTGATATGATGTTGAGAGTAATTGATCAATTACAGTAAATCTTTCTGCTTCCATAGGAGCAAGAGGCCACCACTCCTACCTCTAGCCTTAACAACTATACACCCATCATACTTCAATCGTTTCGCCGCTTTCAGACTGTTTACATAAGATAACTTCGTCTCCATTAAGAAGACTATATCGGGCTGCTTCTCCTTCACCATCGAGTGAAGAACTTGAACTGTTCGGGGGCTCCCTAGCCCCTGACAGTTCCAGCTTAAAATGATCATTGGACCCAGCGAGGCTGCCTTGCAGCCGCCATCGATATCTCTATAGGAATTTCAAACCCTTGATTGACATTCTCCCTAGCTCTTCTGAGTTTCTTTGAGGATAAAGGACTTGCCTTATTAATCTCTGTGTCCCTCTTTCTTTCACGGGACAGACTGGGTTTCACCTCAACATTAAGGTTCCTCTACTCCCTAGCACTCCTTTTCCACTTCCGACCCTCTCCATTTGTTTTCTGCTTTTGATCCAAATCCATTGGTTCCTCGTGCTTTTTTCCATCCTCAACTGGGAAGATAGCCATTAAAGATATGTCATCCTGGGCTTTGAATTCTTTATGGTTCGATATTGGCCCTGAATTGGTATTAGGCCCTCTCCCAGGCCCAGAATGGACTTGAGTCTCCCGAACAATTTCCTGCCCTTCTACTTCCTCACCTCCTGCATTGATCTTTGACTAAGCACCTACTTCACAGCAAATCTGTGATTGTGTCTCCCCCATTTCAGTTCCCAATACTATGTCTACTCTCTCTGATTCTGCTGACATATGGTCCCTTCCATCCCTTCTTGCCATTTCATCTTTTTGTGCGAATCTACTATTTTGAAACTCAGGGAGGGTGCTGTCGTGGTGGTCAACTTCCACCCCCCTCTCTGGTAACCCTTCTATTGTGTTCCTTGCAGAATTTTCTTTCTCCATCTGTCTTCCATCCCTTCCAACTTCACCCCCGCCGTCAACCCTATCCCACTCTACCGACATAGGCCATCTTTTCTTTGCTCCTTCTGCACGTAGCCATGGCCCGAACTGCACAACCGAAGCTTCACTATCACCATTGTTCCCACTGAATGACTTACACCCCTTACACACCACACTGGAAGCAAATCTTAAGGGAGCTTTTCATAACGAAAATGGACCCAATGCTTAGTTCCCTGGTGATTTATGAATCATCCTCTGTCTATGGCTTTCCTGAGTACCACCTCCACTTTCACCCGTAGACAGTTCGCCCAGCCAACTCCATCCTCCTCAGCCTCCACTTCTAGGACTCGCCCTAATGAACTTCCAATTTGATACCCCCAAACTTCGGACATACACCCTAAAGGCAAATCATGAATTTGTATCCAAAAAACTTCCTTATCGAATCTGAAATTCCCTGGACACTTGGTTCCATCTTACGTTATCAGTACAAACAGGGCGTTATCAAAGGTCCATGGTCTTCCTTCCATAATTCTTTGCATGTCTGCATGATTTTCGAACGTGATGATAAAAGTATTTCGATCAACTTCTTTGAAAATGGCCCGCTTACTAATATGCCAAATCTTTGCCATGGTGTTACTGATGAGTATTTTTCCCACTGTTCTCTCCTAGCAGATTTTTCCTGAGACTTCTCTCCCCTTTCCGGAGAATTTCTTCACCCCTCTTGTTGTTCGTCTCCAGAACCACTTCTTCTTCTTCTGTTAACCTAAATTTTCTCTATTGTTCCTCTAGCCCCTCCAACTTGATTGCACCCTCACGAGCCATTCCAACTTCAATCTGAGTCAAGAAGTTCTGCACCCCGGAACACCACCTCTAGGACAGAGCGAACTAATCCCAGAGAGGAGACTTTGCTGCCATGGGTTATTAGTTGGAAGTGTGCTAAGAGTCCAAGTAGATTTGTATTCATATATGATTTTATATCGTGAAGCTCCGTACAGGTCTGAAGTCTACAAGTTTGCGTATATCATTTATAAAAAAGTGAGAATATCTTTAATTTTACTTTCCTTATCTTCTCACGTGTATGAGTTGAATTTGGTGGTGTTTTGCCATCCAAGGGCGATACCACGGCAGAGTTGGGTTAGAGTTGTTGATGCAATCATATAAGTAATACTAGATACAATTATAAATTGTATAAGAGTCATGCATCTTTTTAAAAAAAAGGTAAAGTCTACTATTAAAAAATTAATTTTTTTAGTATAGGTTCTATATTTATTTATTTTTTTCAAAAATAGTCTATAACTGCAAATATAATTTCTTAATGAATAATTAGTTAATTAGATAAATGATGGCCTACGTACGTTAAACTAATTATTTTTATTGAAAAAATTTAGTTGTAAGCGATTCTGCATATTAATATGTACACCCATTCAATATGATTGGTCAGAAAGTAGATTTTATTAAAAACAGTACTAATTTAAATTTAGAATATGAAAACAATAACATTAATGCACAGATTAGTATGCAAATTTACTTCTACATAGCAAAACTTTTTCTATTTTACTCGTTGTCATGTTTGAGAATTTAAAACGTCTATTCCAATCTCATTGGTCAACAGTAGGCAGAAATATAATGACGATAAACGTGCTGCATTTTCAATTCAATTACCAGTACCTTCTATAATGGGTATTACTTTGTTTTAAAAAAATCTTGTACAAAATAATTTGTGCATTCTGAATTGTATCTAATATGCAGAGTCCCTCCGCACTGCTTCCATCTTTCTCTCCCTCGTTCCGAAAGGAGTGTTTTGCCTGCCAAACCTGCAACGAGAATAATGGAGTGACCTTTTGCTTGTCGTGGGGGTTGGAATGAACGAAGTCAAGTTGCTGATCCTAGTAAAGTGCAGCTCGGCAGGCCATGGCGTTAGCCATGCCGGCATGCTTGTAACCATGGGTCACACCAGGTGACATGGGTCTTCAGATAATTGGAAGTGCAAAGAGTTCAAGTTATTTTTGTTGATGGAATCCCCATTGTTTATGGAATTACTGCAAGCTCTTTTTTATTATATTATATTATATAAAAGACAAGTATCCCAAGAATCATGGGAATCATTAACCCTCTATTGTATATATGGATGACGGAAAATGCTAGAGCTCCCGTTGGGGGATTTGTCGGGAGCTCCTTGGGTTCTAGTGTTTTTTTATATGTATTTTTTTAATTCTTTTTTTATATAGATATTTTTAATAATTTTAAATATTTTAAAAAAATAAAATAGAAATTCCAATATTATTAAAAAATATTTTCTTAATCACAAAGTAAAATAATTTTTTTTTATTTTACTTCGTGATTAAGGAAATATTTTTTAATAATTTTTTTTTACTTTCTGATTAAGGAAGCATTTTTAAATGATGTTTTAAATTTATTTTATTTTTTAAAAATATGTAAAAGTATAAAATAAATTTATGCAAAAAGTAATTTTAAAAAATACATATAAAAAGGACATGCTAAGCCCAGCGGGGGCTGTAGCATGACACTATGGTTGACTAGATTGTACATGATTGACAATTCAACACTACGTGTATAACGCATTTTTGTATAGTGATCTTGTTTTTTTGTTTTTTTGAATACATATAGTGATCTTGTTGAGTTTGTGCACATGACTCAGGGCATCCACATTGGCTTGGTCAAATAGAAGAATTAGTTAAAATTTAGATGATTGATATCAAAAACACTCCACATTGGATTGGTCAAGTCTAAAATAAAATAGACTTTTGCTACAGTGATTAGCCAAAGATGGAGAATCACTA
Organism: Pterocarya stenoptera; assembly: GCA_003123785.1. NCBI lineage: Eukaryota > Viridiplantae > Streptophyta > Magnoliopsida > Fagales > Juglandaceae > Pterocarya > Pterocarya stenoptera. The sequence continues at coordinate 78,225 of QEOT01124163.1, read as the reverse complement.
TTGATTTACCAAACATTAAAATATTAATTTCTCACTTCAAGAAAATATTAAAATATTAGTTTCTCACTCAAATAAAAATACTATTTGATTTGTAATTAAGAAATTTAGATAGAAATTTAGATGAGTTTAATCAATATTTTTTTATTATTAACATTAAATGACTTTTAAAAATATAAATTTTTTAATATTAATTTAATTATAATATAATTATTATTAATATTCAATTGATAGAATTATAAAATGTGATACAAATAAATTAAATAAAAAAATTATTAATTTAATAATATTTTATTATTATAGAGAGAGTAAATAGCTAATCCAACGTGGGAATTGAATGTAAATCGAATAGGCAAATGTAAAAAAGTGTGATATTGGCTAAAGTTTGGAAATGCATTTGGCCAAGCCAATGCTAATGCTCTCAACTGCCAAGTTTTGCCAAACCCTCAATTTTCTCATAATGTCTGCAAACTAAAGAAAGCCATTTACAGGCTTAGAAAAACTCCTCTTGCATGTTGCTTATGGCTAAGTTGTGATTTCTTTGAATTAACATGGCTTCTAGGCTTCAAAAGCAATAAGCGTTACTTTCCTTTTCATCTTTAGAATACCAACATATTTATATCAACAATATTTTTGCTATCGGCTTTTCCAAGATTGATTTTTTTTTTTTTTTATAATGAATGGCTTTCATATATCTTGCATCAAGGATTACAAAAGATCTTATCAACCCAAATAACATGGGCAATAGACTCAGGTACAGAATCCCCCCATACAACCAAATCATCTACATTCCATGCCATTCTAGCTAACTTGTGAGCAACACAATTTCCTAAACGGTTCACATGTTTACAGAAACAGATTTCAAAGAGAGACATCACTCTTTTAACTTCTAAGACCAGGTTTCCTAGGTGAGATGCCGTGTGTAATGCCTCTTGTTGTAGATCATCCACTACCAACTTGCAATCAGATTCTACCATCAGTTTTGAGATGCCCGAATGAAGGCAGAGTTGAAGACCCCTTAGTACTGCTACAAGTTCAATAGTTTCAGGTTCTTCAATATGTAACTCTACCTTACTAGCTGCAAAGATAACATCACCTCTCTCATTACGCAACACAGCCCCAATTCCTGCTCTCTTTTGATAAAAAAAAAAAAAGCCCCATCTATATTAAGTTTCAGATAACCCATTGGAGGTGGATTCCAGTAGCAATTCGGTTTCTGACTTGTGCTTTTCTGTTGTGAGAGACAAAAATAACTACTTTGAACTGAAAAAGCATGATCAATCACCTGCTTTATAGGAAGGCTAACTGCATCATGTAATTTTTTGTTTCTCCTGAACCAGAAACTCCATGCTATCAGGAAGAAATTCTGCAACTCCTCTTGTGTACAAACTTTCAATACATGTTGGATTATATCAATAAAATGTAGAGGTCTTGGGATCTCAAACAGACAAGGCAAAAAACCTTTCCAAAACTCAATCAAATGAGAGCAGAAAATAATCGCATGCCCCAAATCCTCCTCCTGCTCAGTACACATTGAACACTTTGGGTTAAGATCCACATGTTTCTTAATCAGGTTTGAGTATGTTGGCAAACAATCTTTACTAAGCTTCCAAGCAAAGATTCTAATTTTCGGTGGCACCTTCATATTCGATATTGCTTTCCATAGTTTACCCATATTACTACTATTAGAGCTCTGACCTTCTAATTCATACTTCCCAGCTTGTAACAGTTTGTATGCACTTCTAACACTGAACTCTCCACTCCTTTCTTCAGCCCACATCCACCTATCTTCATTCCCCACTGGACAGATAATTATTCTCAATATCTTCTCAGCTAATATTGGATTGAAGAGAGCTCGTACTTTTTGAATATCCCACCATCTGTTTTCAGTGTTTAAAAGGGAGTCCACTGTTTCTGTATTTTCTTCCTGCATATCAGCCCTTGTTTGTTCCTGAAACAGATTTCTATGGCCTGGAATCCATGGATCATGCCATATTCTGATTGTCTTCCCATCTCCCACTCGCCTTTGGCATCCCTATAAAAGAAAAGATCTTGTTCCCCATATCCCTCTCCAAGCATATGAAGGGTTATGACCAAGACTTGATTCCAAAAAACCCCTTCTTGGAAAATATCTTGCTTTGAACATTTGAAACATAAGATAATCAGGTTGAGTAATCAGCCTCCAACCTTGTTTAGCCAGGAGAGCTGTGTTGAAAAGTTTAAGATCCTTAAAACCCAGCCCCCCTTGGAACTTTGATTTGCACATCTTCTTCCAGCTGATCCAGTGGATTTTCTTATTATGTTCAGTGCTGCCCCACCAGAATTTTGCCATTAGACTCTCCAGATCATTAAGGAAACAGTCTGGTAGTTTGAAACAGCTCATCGCATATGTTGGTATGGCCATAGCCACAGCCTTCAGTAAAACTTCCTTTCCTCCTTGGGATAATTATTTTTCCTTCCAACATTGCAATTTCTTCCATACTCTTGACTTAATTTCCGAGAAAGCAGTAGACTTTTTCCTCCCTATCATTGGAGGTAAACCCAAATATTTTTCATATTGCTGAATAGGCTTTTCCAAGATTGTTATTAACGATCTCTTGTATCATCTTTAGGGACTTTTGATTAAGGATTGTCATTTGGATTTTTGTCTTAGACAGCCATGTAGTGTCCTACTAATAATCATTAGATTGCCATTTAGCGAATCCTTCGCTATCTCAAATTCACTTCATCTCATCATGGGCTTCTAATCACTTGTAATTCATCGTCCCATCTACAAGCTTTCTTTGATGCTTTATTTATTGGCAAGAGTGAAATGATGATCACCATTTCATCGGTAGATACTAGCTAGATATCTTATTTATTTTGGCAATAATCTGATTTCTTGGAACTACAAAAAAAAAAAAATTCTTGTTTGCTCAAGCATTGAATTGAATATCAAACTCTAGAAAACTCTGCTCGAGTCAATGTTCATTGATTGTTCGCTCGAAGTGCGCTTGACACGCCGCTTGAGCGACAATTAAGGTTTCAAGCGCCGTTTTCTATAAATATGTAATATTTTGTTCTCTTGTAAATGTCTTTTAGCAGTTTTCAATGAGAACAAAAAGGGGCAAAGTGTGAGAGGGAAAAAAGCCCCACAGAGAGTGAGTTGAGATTGAGTGATAATAATCTCATATATATTAATAAGATCTCTCCAGCTCCGTGAATTTAAGCATGTTGCCGAACCACGTAAATTGTGTGTCATGTAATTGCTTGCTTCATTTGTTTGCCACCGCTGGTGTATGTTTTTCACAACAAATGGTATCAGAGCGAATGTTCGATTTTAAAGGAGAATGACAGATGGAGACAAACTGAAAGCACCCGGGATTGAGAAGCTCAACAGCACTGACTTTAGGTATTGGAGGATGCAGATTGAAGACTATCTCTATGGAAAGATGCTCCATTTTCCACTGTTGGGAAAGAAGCTAGGCAACATGGATGATGCTGAGTGAAATCTATTAGATCGATAGGTTCTGGGAGTTGTTCGGCTGACCCAGTCCAAAATAGTGGCGCAAATCGTTATTAAGGAGAGAACCAGGGTGAATCTCATGGCGATTTTTTCAGGTATGTATAAAAAACCGTAGGTAATTAATAAGTTGTATCTGATGAAGAAGTTGTTCAATCTGAAGATGTCAGAAGGTATGTGTGTGGCCTAACACTTAATGACTTTAGTACGATCACAAATCAATTGTCTTCTATAGAGATTGAGTTTGATGATGAGATCAAAGCATTGATTCTGTTGGCATCGCTGCCAAATAATTGGGAGGCCATGAAGATGGTAGTTAGTAGTTTAGCCGGCAAGATGGAACTAAATTACGATGACATACGTGACATAATCGTTGCTGAAGAGGTATATAGAAGAGATTCTGGTAAGTTCTCAAGTTCAGGACTGGTCCTGAATGTTGACAATCGGGGTAGGAGATATGACAAGTCAAACTCCAAAAGTAGGGGCAAGAGCAAGACTAGATCTAGATAGCAGATAATTTACTAGAGTTGTGGCAAGTCGAGCCACAGTACCAAGAGAGACTGTCAGAATCAAGAAAGTGCTGAGAATGACATTGTGAATGCAGTGGCTGAAGAAATACAGGATTCCCTAATCTTGCAGTGCACGGTCCAATTGATGATTGGATGTTGGATTCAGGGGCTTCATTCTATGGCACCTTACATCAAGAGATTATGCAGAACTACATTGCTGGTGATTTTGGAAAGATGTAGGCGGTTAATGGAGAGACATTGGATGTAGTGAGAGTAGGTGATGTGCGCATCATACTTTTGAACAGGGTTGTGTGGGCTTTACAATAAGTTAGACACGTTCTAGACCGGAAGAAAAACCTGATCTATGTAGGATAACTTGATGACAACGGTTATGCAATAGCGTTTTCTGGAGGAGCATGGAAGATCACTAAGGGTGCGCTGGTCTTGGTGCGTGGTAAGAGATCTAACTCTTTGTATTTGACATCAGGGTTTAGTGACATGTAGGAAAATACAAGAGTGCAAAAAGGCAGGCTTGGTCGCACGAATCAGATGAGAAAGCAAAATGGAGTACGTTTGTCATTCCTCACGTAAGCTTGTGGAAGTTGGCTAAGGTTGCCAAGGTTGGTTCAAGACCGGATACTCTCAGTACAGTGGAAGTTGTCACCTAGTGGATGTGTTGACTCAGGGCGATGCATATGAGAGACTGAAGTTGGGTTCGACTTCAGTGAGTCTTCTAGCTTTAAGACGGGAGTTGTGAGCTGCAGAGGTAATAAGGCTTGACTAGAAACAGTGGTTGGCATGTGGAGAACCAGTCTCCAAGTGAGAGATTGTTGGGTTGCATGTGGAGCTTGGTTTGTGAGAAGAAAAATCGCAAAATAGAGAGTTCGGTCGACTGTCGCTCGACCTGGTGCTTAAGCAAAGCTTAACCTATAAGTTCACTCGAGTCTCGCGCGATAGTGGATTCATGTGAAACACAAACCCTAGTATTTACTCGAGCTGCACTCGACACATTGCTCGAGCGAATGAAGTATTTTTTGGCCAATTAGGATTTCCAACGTCGTTTTCTATAAATATAAAATATTTTGATCTCTTGTAGATGTCTTTCAATAGTTTTCTATGAGAACAAAAGGAGGCAAAGTGTGAGAGAGAGAAGTCTTAGAGAGAGTGAATTGAGATTGATTGATTGTAATATCCTTTGTATTAATAAGATCTCTATAGTTATATGGACGTAAGAACGTTGTCGAACCACGTAAATTGTGTGTTGTGTGATTGGTTGATTGTTTGCTTCAATTTGTTTGCATTGTTGGTGTGTGCTTTTCACAACATCTACCCTCTCCAAATTCATTCTATTAAAGCATAAACTTAGGCATTTTTAAATATCTCTCCATCAATTGAAAGTTGTTTTTATTTTTATATTTCTTTTTATGTCAATGGTAGCTCTATAAAATATAAAAAATGATAATAGTAGACAACTCATCATTATTATATAACTTAAAATATATTTATATCAAAGTATTTTTTTTTTCAAACCCACGTGTCTGAATTGGTACAATTCCAACAACTAGTAAGACTGAAGAAATATGTTTATGTTTTTATTTTTATTCTAAAAGACGTCTCTCGATCGACCAACAATATGGAGTATTCTAAATTCTAATGCAGCACCGAAGACTGATTTGGGAACCGTAATTTTAGTTCAGGGAAATACTATAGAGATAAAGAGATTATAAAAAAACAAATCTACAAATTGATGTAGTTTAATGTAATTCGTCAAATTGTAAAGTTATTTTTATTGTAACGTAGATCTAATAAATCAGATAAAATTACGTCAATTTGTAAATTTATTTTATGAAATTTATTTGTAAATGTAGCATACTCCTCTCAAGATAACTCTAGAATGTAGATAATTTTGTGGGAATTAAGGATGATTGAAACAGCTAGGGGAAAATAAGTTGTGCAAGAGCAGATTTCCATGGAGTACTATGCAGTACGGGAAGGCAAAATTATGTGTTTATTTTAGAGAGAGAGAGAGAGAGAGAGAGAGAGAGAGAGAGAGAGAGAGAGAGAGAGAGAGAGGGTGATGAATTTTTAGAAGTTCCATTGTTATAATTAATCATCATAGTATTAAAAATAGAACAATGTTAACTAAAAGTGAACAGAGATTCAAATTTAACCACGCATGAATAAATGAGGTGCACAAACTTTCGTGGCCCATACAAATACGAGGCCTACCCTTTGGAGCTAGCTCAAAGAGACGAGGTCGCCTAGTAGGAGAGAAAATAAAAATAAAAATTTAATTGAGTATTAATTTATATACGCTTCAAATATACATGTCTTTTTTAATAAAATGGACTTTATTATAATTTTTTTTCAAATAACCTTTTCTAATAGAATCAACTTTTTTATAAAAGACTTGTGTTAAATTTGTACAACCAAAATTTGTATCTAGCATTACTTAATAATTCTCAAGACAACAAGATATTTATAATTATGGAAATTTAATACAATAATTCGTTCCAACTATGCCAATCTTTTATAGAAAAGTCTTCTTACAAACGAGTTCGCGCACTAATACTAACATGTAAGGCATCTATTTAATGAAATGATGCGAATTAAAAATAGAAATGATTTTTGTGAGACCAATGACCTTTTTTTTTCACTCAAAAATTTTCTTCTTTTATTTTGTTTTTCAAATAAAAAAGTCATATTAGCGTGGTATGTGGTTTGGTGCACCATACCGCTTGTACCTGGGAAGGCTCATCTTCTATATGTATTTAATATTTAATGCTCTTTTCTCTTAGTTCAAAGAATCGAACAGATAAATTAATCCAAAATTTAACACAATAATTCGTTCCAACTACCCTCAATGAAAATTTACTGTACAGATGTAACGTGTTTTATTAAAAATTTAAAAATTCAAATACAAAAGAGTAGAGAAGAAATCTAGATGGTAAGTTCTCTCTTCTTCTTTTTTTTTTTTTTTTTTTTTTCTTTTTATTGGTATTTTCAAAATTTGTTTTAATTTAATTATATTTTTTGTATATTTAATAAATCACGTAGTGGTGCTAAATCACTTTAGGCTTCATTTGAATTTAGAAATGGTTTCATTTCATCTCATTTCATTTAAGGGTACAAATCGGTCAGTCTGGTTTGGTCCGGTGATGGACAAAACTATCATTTTCTCAGACCGGACTGGACTGAACACCCAATGAACCGAACCGGTAGCTATTGGTCTGGTCTGGTTGGTCTGGCCTAATTATTTTTTTATTTTTTAAATTTTTATATTTTTAAAATCAATTAATAAAAAAAATTATTTAAAATACTAAATTAAAATTAAGTGACTTATTAATGTAGATTATGTAACTAACTCAATAAAAAAATATTTTATATGGTTAATGATAATAAATTAAATGAAAATTACATTATTAATTTATATAATTACTATATAATTAGCTAATTGATATTATATATTAGTTAATTGATAGAATATTAACAAGTGTTAATAACATATTTAAAATTTATATTATTATTAGTGATATGTTAGATGAAAATTACATAATAAATTATACAATTATTATATAAATAATATATATAAAATATATTTTTTATTTTTATTTTTCATTCGGTCTGATTCGATCCAGTTTGGGGTAGAAAAACCCTAGACCAGGAGCAAATCTAAATTCTTCGGTCCTCTAAAACATGGAATGAGACTGACCTTAGTCTGGTTCGGACTGACCGTTTATCACTCTTAATTTCATTTCATTTTATCATTATAATTTTTTCAAACTTACACACAAAATATAATAAATTATTTAATTTTTTAAATTTTAAAATAATAATAATATTAATAGATAATATTTTAATAATATTTAATTTAATTTTTAACTTCTACCTAAAACAATCTCATTATCCAAACGGCTTAGGTTATGTTTGGGGGGAGGGATGAGATTTCTCATCTCAATCTCATCTCATCTCATCATTACATCTTTTTCAAATCCCCATATAAAATATAATAAACAATTCAACTTTTTCAAATTTTAATTTAACTTTTTCAAATCCCAAAACAATCATAATATTAAAAAATAATATTTTAAACTTTCATCTTAACACTATTCATAAAATTTTCAAAAATTCTCATCTTATCTCAACATCCAAACATAATCTAAGTTTCAGATGGTCCTGAAATTGTTCAGATTTGACCACATTGTCTCGCCGAACTCATTGTATGTGTCCGTATGGGGAAACAAACCAAGTCATGAACGAAGCTCATGTCTACGTGAAAGGTGAAAGACAAAAAAGACTAGGGCCATGGAGGAGCTCAAGGCTGATGCGGCAAAGTATTCATTGCCGTTGCATTTCTTGGTTTAGCCGGAGTGTTGGTACGCCTGTATAATGCGCTGGTGCTGAAGCCGGAGAGGCTTCGATCTGCACTGAGAAAGCAAGGCATCACTGGACCACCGCCGACTTTGCTACTTGGAAATATTTGGGAGATAATATTGAAGGCCCGATCCAACACAGTTAAAGCTCCTGCCGGAGAAATCCCCGTCTCCCACAACTGTGCTGCATCCTTCCATTCTTTGAGCAATGGAGGAAACAATATGGTGTGTCTCCATCACCTTGCAATATATATCCTATATATTTATCGCAAACTCTCAGTTTGATCTGTTATGAAAGAAGATTAATTAATCATTGAGAATAAAGTTTATGAGTTTTTGTGAAAATTACGATTTGATAGGTTTGGATAAAGAACGTTTAAGATAAATATTTGCAAAAAAAAAAAAACCTTTATGAATTGTCTGGCCTCGTGGGTGGCCCCGAAAATCCCTCAAAACTTAAATTTTCTGTACGTTTTACGTTTAAACAGGTGATTTAAACATGGGTACCTCACCAAAAATATTCATAAACGAACCTGGCCTTTTAAGAGAGATAACCACATGCACATCCTTCATTGGAACAGCAAAAAGAGTTTGGTCCTTTGCTCGGTCAGGGAATTATCACTTCAAATGGGGCTATATGGGCCAGAAAGAGAAAAATCCTTGCTCCTGAGTGTTACATGGAGAAGGTCAAGGTATGATTATTTTAGCAAACATTAAATAATATTGGTTGCCTCCAGAATTAGTAGGTAACTAATACAAGAAGTATTTAGATCTACCGGGAGATTTTATAAAAATAAATTTATAAGCTTACTTAAACCTATGCAAGGAATGATAAACTTAATTATCGAGTCGACCACCCCACTACTAAACTCATGGAAGAGTAGGATTGAGACTGAGGGTGGAACCGCAGACATACACATCGACGATTACCTAAGAAGTTTCTTTGGTGATGTGATCTCAAGAGCCTCTTTTAGCAGCAACATGAAAGCCAAGGATTCTTGAGAAACATTCGTTTTAATCAATAAAAATGATTAAGTAGTGAAACCCATCATTTATATCGAATAAGAGCCATGTGCGACAGCCGGAAAACACCAAAATGGGTTTGGATTGATTCGAAATCCGACCCCTTCACAAGCAATGATATTTTTCCAAAAAAGCACAAATAGTAGGGGATTAAGGGCATACCTCTTAGAAGATAAGGCTTTCAACGGCAGAGTTGGTGGCGGCGATGGCGAATGACGAATGAGTTGGGGAGGTTTTGAAGTTTCTGTCATTCAATATTCGAACTGGGTATTTGTATCAAACAGTTTTGTTTGAACCGCAAATGGAGCTTTTGAACAGATGTCGTATGCATTAACTATGTTTGAACAGACAAGATTATAGTTCGAACGTGAGTCTCATCATCATTTTCCGTATTTTCTTATACCGTACGTCTCATAGGTGCACAAGGGGGCTATAACCTATGTGGACGAGAATTGTATAAAGCTCGATGGTATGTCTTGAATATCTGTACAGAGATTGACTACTAGTTAGTGATGAATCTTTGTATTAATATAAATTTAAGTTCGTGGAATATAATATAATATAACTTGACACAAATTAATAGTTAACTTGAACATGTGTAACAAACATATATATGGTATTACTAAAAAAATATCTTATTATCTAGGAACTTCATATCACTAAACTCCACATTTTTTCTATCTAACATTGATATAACTAGAATAATATTTATTGATGAACGTTGTATCGAAATATGGTGAAAATTCAGAAAAAAAAATATCACCAGAACTATATGTTTTGGAGTGTAGTTTGTCCAGACAGGCCATCCAATGCTCAGGATATTTGGTGCGTGCATATAAATTTCACACAGTTGACAGAAAACAATACAAAAGAACTCAAAATTATGGGGTCATACTCAAAGAAAGTCATGGGAAGGATAACATTGACTTCTACGGAGTTGTAGGAGATATCACAACGTTAAAGTACGTGGGGATATATGGTCCAATTGTTTAAATGTAATTGGTGGGATGTCTCAAATCCTAAGTTGGGAGTGCGTAACAATGAATATTTTATAAGTGTCAATTCATCTCGCACATGGTATGAGGACAATCCTTTCGTTCTCGCTTGTCAAGCGAATCAAATTTTTTATTTAGATGATTCATAGTACAGGAACCCATGGCGAGTAGTGGAGAAGTTTGCACCAAGAAATGTATATGATTATATTCCAAAGGCAGACGAATAATATGAAAAATTTGATAGTCCAACAAATGAAGAAGCATATCAAAAAAATGAATCAGGTATCAATCCATTTGTTGATCTAAACCAATATGACATGGTCACATTGTGTAGAGAATATGTTCAACCAGAAGTAATTGAGGGTGGAATATCAAAAGAACCTGAATCAACTAAAGTATCTAGTGAGGATGAGGGCGATTGGTCCAACAAAATCTATAATGAATGAAATTAATATTTGTGTAAGTATCATTGTTATAAATATCTGTAACATATTTTGGAATAATAACTTATTACAATTTCAAACAGATATGCCTCCCAAACGTAAAGCAACTTGTTTGTCAAATCCATCCAATACTGATTCCCAAATTGGTTCACCTGCCATGAATGGTGGGCAAACATCATCATACCTAGAACAAGGTAATTTACTAAATTAAATACGACATTTAATGCTCGATTTAAGTAATATACATTTTCAAGATAAAATAATTTAATTAAAATATGTGCTTTAATTACTGTATATATAGCTGTTGTAAGCCAGCGCCGAGGTCAAGGCACTACAAGGAATGTCTGCATAGAGAAAGTAATGAAAGTGGATAAAATTAAAATTGATATTCCTGATGATCACACCGGTGGTTCAAGGGATTTGGCAGCTTGGCTTGCTTCTTATATTGGTACCCTTACTCGCACATATGTACCGATGGCTACAACCTCTTGGGCTAAAGTTCCCCAAGATGTGAAAGACCACATAAAAATTGTTACCTACTAAAACACATATTTTTGTAGGATAAGAAGATATCACTTTAGGAAACTGTTGCGTATCCATCTGATGAATCATTTGTCAACGATGCTCAAATATTTTCTCAAGTAATTGGACCACGTTCTGGATATTTGAAGGGTTTAAGATGTTGCGTAAAGCCATCATCAACATCATCATCCTCTTCTCAAGTCAGATTGAATAAGAAAACTCATGAATTAGATGAAGCAAGGCTTAAGTTAGCACATTTGAGGTCCAAGAAAAAAGAGTTGCTGACCCGATTAGATCAAAAAACGGATTTAGAGGCAAGATTAGAAGCAAACATGCAGAAGAAGTTAGAGATTCAATCCCAAAAAATGTTTGACCAGCGGCAATCAATGATGTCCGAAAACTCTATGCCACCACTACAATCCTAGAACTTAATTTTGTTTAATTATCTTTTTATTATTCTATCCTAGAACATTTGAGCAAATGTGATGTTTAAATTACATTATTTAATATTAGTATTGTATTTTTAATTAAAATCAATTATGTATCATGAGTTCCATTCCAACGGAAAATACCCAATTCAAATGGTAAATTGCTTTTTATAAACTTGCAAGAGATTTTTACCTTGCGTTCGAACCGGAAAACAAAACCATTCAAACAACCTGAGAAAAATCCAGCCCGTTCGAACCGCAAAACCTAGCATTTGAACGAACTCTCATTCGAGCAGTCATGTTATATTCAACTAGCAGCAATCATTCATATTAATTGTGTTCGAACAACTATTTTTCTGTTCGACCAAACCCAGTATGTTCGAACACTCTATTTGTTCGAACATGATCGAATCTATTTGGTCGTTCGAATCAAGTTTCTGTACCATTCACACCGTTTCATGTTCGAATGCCTACGACTGGTTCCGCCCAATTTCGTCCCTAAAAGTACTTTTTTAACCTTTTGAGACGGGTTTTTTGAGTAAACTTAGAGACAAGTTTTTTGAGATGAAAATGGGGTTTTTTGGAATTTCTCTTGTAGTGTGTGACACATGCCGGTTCATGATTAGTCATGATGTGATGAGTAAGTGCTACATCTTTAATTTTTCAATATTAACGAGTTAATGAAATCTAAATGGAGATATCATTATGATATATGAGTATTTCGTGAAGGCCTTTTAAGAAAAAAATTCAACCCTAAGGACCATTCTTTCATAAAATGGTCATACCCCATGAATCTATGAGTAAAATTTCATATTTTAAAGGAATAAATAGGGCAGCAATATTGGATTAAAACTAGTATTGTTAATGTAATATTGACATACTTCTTGTGATACCTATTGGAATATCCAAAATGTGATAGATGAATTAGAGATAAAGTCTCAAGTAGCCAAACAGAAGGCTTTATCTGTTATTTGACAGTTAAGTAGTTATGTCAGATGTCAGTAGTTGATTAGTATTATTGATCAGTTTCAATTGTATAAATAGAATCACTTTGTACAAAGTTAAGCATCGAAGTAAATGAGAATTTTTCAATCCAGAATACTTTTCTACATTCCTCTGTTTTTCTTTTACAATTCTGTACAATTTCACATGGTATCATCGAGAATAAACACTTTTCCACTACTTTCTTGATCTTTCTTGCTTTACAATGTCTGACAATCTTGAGGAGAATGCTTCTATGGCACACACTCCTTCGTCAAATGCTTCTACACCGAATCTTTCTGATGATTCATCCAGCTGTTACTACTTGCATCCGTCTGATAATCCTGGTGCACTTCTGGTTTCTGAGATATTCACTGGTGAGAATTACATTGCATGGAGCAGATCTATGTCAATTGCTCTAACAGTGAAAAATAAAATTGCCTTTGTTGATGGACCTTTGGTTCAACCTATCACGAATGATCCTTATATTCGTGTTGCTTGGCTAAGAGCCAACAATCTTGTTTTTTCTTGGCTAATGAATTCAATTGTCAAAGAAATCCATGGTAGTTTTCTTTATTTTACAAATGCTTTTGATATCTGGGAAGAGCTGAGAATTAGGTATCTTCGAAGTGATGGACCAAGAGTTTTCTTTTTGAAAAAATCTTTAAGCTCTATTTCTCAAAACTCGAAATTTGTCACTGAATATTTCAGGGAATTCAAGGCTTTATGGGATGAATACTTCAGTTACCGACCAATTCCTAGTTGCAGATGTGGGAATCTTAATAGTTGTTCATGTAGCATTTTGAAGAATCTGACAGATCGACAGCAATCAGATTATGTAATGAAGTTTCTTGTGGGCCTTCATGATTCTTATTCTGCAGTCAGGAGTCAATTGTTGCTTCATTCTCCTTTACCATCTATGAGCAGAGTTTTTTCTCTACTTTTACAAGAAGAGAGTCAAAGATCCTTGACTAATACAATTGGCATCTCCATTGATTCACAAGCAATGGTTGCTGAACAATCAACAAGAACAGTTTCAACAAATCGATTCACAAAGCAAAAAGGAAAATCTAATGCAATCTGCTCTCATTGTGGTTATTCGGGTCACCTTGTTGATAAATGTTTTCAGCTAATTGGATATCCTCCTAATGGAAAGGCCCAAGAGGAAAAAAAATTCAATTCCACACCAATTGCAGCCACGAATTTTCAAATATTGCCTACTGCAAATAATACTACTGCTTTGAAGCAAAATTCAAGTAATCCTAACACACTTTTCTCTCAAGAGAAAATACAAAATCTGCTCACTCTTGCCAATAGCCTTTCCAGCTCAAACATAAACTCTACTGCAATTGCTAATGTTGCATTCACTTCAGGTAATTCCTTTTCTTGTAATACAGTTTCTATATCAAAGAATCAATTTACTTGGATTCTTGATACAGGAGCAACAGATCATATGATCTACTCTCCTCTTCTTTTTGATTCAATTGTTTTACCTAAAACACCTTCCAAGGTTCATTTACCTAATGGCCAAACAATTCCAATTATCTTCACTTGATCAGTTAAATTTTCTCCTGATATCACTTTACATAGTGCTCTTTATGTTCCATCTTTCAACATCAATCTTGTTTCTGCATCAAGATTAACTAATGATAATTCAATTAGATTATTTTTTCTTCAATCCAAATGTATGTTGCAGGACCTCAGCAAATGGAGGATGATTGGGCTTGCTAAAGTTCAATCTGGTCTATACCATCTTCAAAAACCATCTGCTCAAGCAAATAATGAAATGCTCCCTAGTTCAATTGGTTTACCTTCTAGTTCTTTAGTTGAATCTTGTACTGTTAATTCTTATCTATGGCATTTTCGTTTAGGCCATATTCCAACTACAAAAATATAGCTCATAAGCAATTTTTATTCTTTTGAGGCTACTCACAATAATGTCTGTGAGATTTGCCCATTAGCTAAGCAGAAAAAGTTACCCTTTCCTGTATCAAGCAGTCAATCAAATAAAGCTTTTCAATTGGTGCACATCGATATTTGGGGACCCTTTTCTATTCCTTCATATTCTGGTTATAGATTCTTTCTTACCATTGTTGATGATTACACCAGATTCACCTGGTTATTCTTGATGAAAACCAAAACAGAAACTCGAGCTATTCTTACCAACTTTCTTGCTTATGTTCATACTCATTTCAACACTAAAATTCAAACTCTTAGATCAGATAATGGCCAAGAGTTTAATATGCATGCTTTCTATCAAGAGCATGGCATTATTCATCAATTATCATGTCTTGAAAAACCTGAACAGAATGGAAGGGTTGAAAGAAAACATCAACACCTATTGAATGTAGCTAGATCTCTCATGTTTCAGTCAAAACTACCTTTATCCTACTGGACAGATTGTGTATTAACAGCCATACATCTGCTAAATCGTACTCCATCATCCATTCCAAATAATCAAACACCATACTATCTTTTATTTCAAAAACCACCAAACTACAACTATTTCAAAGTCTTTGGTTGTTTATGTTTTGCTAGTACAATCACAAGCAACCGAGGAAAATTCCAACCAAGAGCCACAAAATGTATTTTTCTTGGTTATCCACCAAACATAAAAGGATACAAAGTACTTGACTTAACAACTCTCAAAACCTTTGTATCTCGAAATGTAGTTTTTTATGAGTCTACATTTTCCTCTATTCCAAATAGAATTCATATACCTTTTGTTTTTCCAGATTTTCTCCAAATATATGATCCAATATCCTGCATTCCAGACAAACCAGTTGCTATACCTTCTGTTCCTACAAATTCAACTTCCCCAACTTCTGTTCCTAAAATTTCAATTTCGAAGAATCCAATCCCTGTAAACAATGATACTAATAGTCTTAGAAGGTCTGAAAGAACTAAGCATTTACCTAAATACTTGCAGAATTACTATTGTGGTAATATGACTAAGATTTCTTCAACAACTCAAGCACCTTCAAGCTGCTCCTTATCTGGTAAGCCCCATTCTATATTCTCCTTCTTATCTAATTCCAGATTGTCATCTAAACATAAAGCTTTTATTTCTACTATTGCATCCACTTTTGAACTCAAAACTTACAAACAAGCGAGCTCAATTCTTCATTGGAAAACTGCCATGACTGATGAAATTAAAGCTCTTGAACATAATAAAACTTGGATCTTGCAATTTTGTCTCCAAACAAAACTGTTATAGGTTGTAAGTGGGTATATCGAGTGAAATTTAAGGCAGATGGAAGTCTTGAAAGGTACAAAGCTAGACTAGCAGCCAAGGGCTACACTAAACAAGAGGGACTTAATTTTTTTGACACATATTCTCCTGTTGCAAATATGACAACAGTTAGAGTTCTTCTTGCTATTGCAGCAATTAAACAATGGCATTTACATCAACTTGATGTAAATAATACCTTCTTGCATGAAGACTTAAATGAGGAGGTTTATATGCAATTGCCACCAGGATTTTCAACTCCAAATGACCCTTGGGTTTGTAAACTCAAAAAGAGTTTGTATGGTCTGAAACAAAATTCAAGACAGTGGTTCTCAAAGCTGTCCTCATCTTTACTACACTTTGGTTTCAGTCAAGCAAAGTCAGATTCAAGCCTTTTTATCAAACAAACATCAACTAGTTTTATGGCTTTACTAATCTATGTTGATGATGTTATAATAGCCTCCAATGATCTTGAAGAAATAACTACTATGAAAAAGTTTCTTCATGAATCTTTTACTATAAAAGATTTGGGTGAACTAAAATATTTTTTATGCATTGAAGTAGCCAGATCAGCCAAAGGTATTGCCTTATGCCAATGGAAGTATGCTCTAGATATGTTAGAAGACAGTGGTTTCTCTGACTCTAAACCAGTTGGCTTCCCTATGGAATCAAATCTAAAACTCACTGCCAATGATCCAAGTCCTTTATTATTTGATCCTGCATCCTATAGAAGACTTGTTGGCAGACTTATTTATCTAACAATCACAAGACCAGACTTAGCATATTCAGTGTAAGCTCTCAACCAGTTCATGTCTAATCCTCATACGCACTTACAAGCTGCAGAGAAAGTTCTTCGATACATTAAGGCAACACCAGGTCAAGGCTTATTCCTAAAAGCTTCATCTGATTTGCATTTAAAGGCATATTTCGATAGTGATTGGGGTGGATGCACTGACACTAGAAGATGTGTAACTAGTTTTACAGTTTTCATAGGAGATTCTCTTGTATCTTGGAAGTCAAAGAAGCAACCCACTATAAGTAGGTCCTCGGCAGAAGTTGAATATAGAGCTTTAGCTACTACAACCTGTGAGCTTCAATGGTTGGTTTATTTGTTGGCTGATTTGAAAGTAAAGCATCCTCAAGCTGCATTGCTATACACCAATAGCAAACCTGCTTCAGAAATTGCTTCCAACCCAGTACAACATGAAAGAACAAAACATATACAGCTAGATTGTCATCTGGTTCGAGAGAAATTGCAAGAGGGTTTGATAAAAATCATCCACATTCCTTCAAAGCACCAATTGGCAGATATACTAACCAAACCTCTCAAGTGTCTCAACTTTCATCATCTTGTTAGCAAGATGGGAATGATAAATATTCATTCTCATCTTGAGGGGGGGTGTTGGAATATCCAAAATGTGATAGATGAATTAGAGTTAAAGTCTCAAGCAACCAAACAGAAGGCTTTATCTGTTATTTGACAGTTAAGTTAGTTATGCCAGATGTCAGTAGTTGAGTAATATTATTGATCAATTTCAATTGTATAAATAGAATCACTTTGTACAAAGTTAAGCATCGAAGTAAATGAGAATTTTTCAATCCAGAATACTTCTCTACATTAATCCTCTGTTTTTCTTTTACAATTCTGCACAATTTCACAATACCAATACGTTAATTTGTAAGTTTATATTTAAAAAATGATCTATTTGTAATTAAATATTTATCTACAATAATATTACTGATCATGAACATATATATCTAATACATGCATGCATGCTTCATGTGGATCCTGATCATATTTGCGTTATGGTAAATAAAAATTAACTCAGCAGTACTGATTATAGTTCACGATTTGTTGAAAGCAATGCTATGCTTCAACTATCGATATAGTTGATTATTCTTAGTAGTTTTTTATGCCATAATTGATACGATTAAAAGTTACTTTGACACGATAGAGAGTAATTATCGTGTACTCACTATAAGAATTATGGCATTTTGCCATGAATTCTTTTTCCAAGATGCACCGCCGTGGCAAATAATTACCAAATGACACGAAAACCATTTGTGGGAAATAAAACAAGCCTATTCCCATGAAATATTGTCAGTAAGTAAATGTTTGCGGCGAAAAGAAGTTTTTGCGGCGAAATATGATTTATTGTGGCGAATTTTTATCGCTACAAATAGTTTGGTCAGAAATGTGATGTTTCCATGGGTTATAAGTTTTTTGCAACGAAATTGACGACTTTTTGCGATGATATTTTGTCACCGCAAATAGAATTACCTAAATTAATTATGACATTATGGAGTATTTGGTTTTCGCGGCTATATTGTCTTTTGTTATGGCGATTAGTACTCTGCACAAAAAAGTTTAAAATCTTTGTTATAAACCCCTTTTTCTCTTTTCCCTCTCATTTCTCATTTCTCTCTCTCTCTCTCCCCTCCTTCCCTCTCTTTCAGCTGACAGCCCCCTCTCCTGTTTCCTCTCTTCTCCTTCGGCCACAGTAGCGCCGCAGCAGTGCAGCCACGCAGTTATCGGCGTCAGCCTCCCCTCGCCCACGCCAACCTCCCCCAGCCCCCACGTCGCCGGCCTCTTCCCTCCATCCCGAAATAGCCCCTCCCTCACCCGATCTACTATCTTGTTCAGCCCAACCTTGCCTCAGCCTCCCACCATCGCAGACCACCACCACCACCTTGCCGAACCACCCCCACCTTCAATATGCCTTCCAGCACGCCTCCCTCCCTCTCCTCCTCACTGAATCGAGCCCCCTCCCTACACATGTTCTATGCCATTGCACGGCCCAAATATGCCACCAACTGCTACCGCACCACCTCCTCGAGGCTACTAGCCATCCACCGGCAAGTCCTGCTCCCCCATGGCCATCCCGAGTCCCCTATCCTCTCAGATCTGTGTATACCTCTCACTCTCTCTCATACGTGTGTCACGGCCTCCACCACCCATTTTGGGTTCCGCTCCCCCTCCATCACTGCAATGCAGGGGTATGCACTGCTATGTTTGTTTGTTTCCCTAGGGGTATGATCTATGTAATCCCTCTGTCTATGTTTGTTTCCTCTATAATGCAGGGGTATGCACTGCTTTGTGTGGGCTTCCCATCATCTGACCTTGAGGTGGAAACACAAGACGAGGATGAGGTAAGACAAATAGTTACAACCATTTGATTAGATAGAGTACTAACCGTATTTTTGGATGTCAAAAAGGAATTGGAATTATTTCTTTTTGCATTTAAATATGTAAACTAAGTCCTTGGTGAGCAGAGTTTAGGGCAGAGTTGTATTTTACCACATGTAATTTCTGAGCATAAAAAAGTAATGTGCAATTTGTACTAGTAGAGAATGCTCTAACATTAGTAGCAATTGCAAATTCACCTACACCCTTCACTCATTTTGCTAGAACTCTTGAGGCCTCATCTTGAAGTCTGTTGGGACACCCACTAGGAAACCATGGTCAATATTAAGTTTTGACTTGATTGGAACTTAACTGGTCGGAGACGCTGTTGTGACAAGAATGTGGCTAGGCGAAGGAACTTATAAGTTGATAGATGGAAAGTGCTAGTGTTAATTTTATTTATCATATACAAGTTGAATGTTGTGTTTGTTTGGCTGCATTTAGATAGGTAAGAAATCATTGCTATCATATTATGTTCTTCTATTGTGACAAATTATGTACTCCATCTTTAGAATAAATAATGTAAATAATGTTGTCCATTATTGAACAAGTTTCGATAGACTGATATTTCATTCCAAATGGCAGTGATCATCCAAAACTTGAAAGGGGGAAAAGTACCAAAAGTTCATATTTTTTTCTGGTATTAGACTGTTTCTTTTGAGTATTTTGTCTTAGTATCATTAACTTGCCTTTTCAAAACAAAAAAAAAAAAATCTGAAAAAGTAAGAAGAACAGGCATGCATGTAGGTAAGAAGAGTTTGGTTAGTTTGGTCAATTTCCAATTCTTTAAAACATGTTAGCACAATTTTTTTTGAAATTGTTATTAGTGTCAATTTGAATCTCCAAGGTTTGTATATAATTTTTTAGCTTATGTTAGACAATTTTTTATGATCATTTTTGGGTCATTCTCATCCTTTTTTGCTTTTACAATTTTTTTTTTCTGAATTCTTTTAGTATTTGCCGCGTAAACAACTCGTGGCAAATACTTTTTGCCGGAAGAAACTTTGTCCACCAAATGTTCTCGTGGCAAATACTGTTTTTTTTTTTTTTGGTCAGAAGAAGCTTTTTCCACCAAATGTTCTAGTGGATAATACTAATACCCACCAATACCTCTCGTTATAATTGCTCCTATTCCCACGAGCATAAACAAAAATGGATGTACTTTTGCGACGAACTTCATTGGCTCTTGCCGCGAGAAGTGTAGTGGAAAAAGATACGTATTAGCCACAATTTAAACCTTTCGTGGGTTATAATACTTTTTCCGGTGAATTTTATCCCACGAGCTTCCTATGATAAAATTTTGTGGGAATAAGCTTTTTGTCACAAAAAGTCTGCTTTTTGCCACAAAACTTGTTCTTGGTTAAAATCCGTATTTCTTATAGTGACTTTGATTAATGATGAATCATGAAGGTTCAACCCAATACAATATATTCATTTGAATGTCTCACCATGCATATTGCATGTTGAGTTCTTAATTACTTCTTTTTTTCAAATATTTTTGGTGCACATTTTTAATTAGCTAGGGTGGATCTTTTTATAGATCACGAGATAGATGATGTTTAATTAATTGTAGCTGCAGACATTTTTGACCTTAAAATGAATAAAAAAAAGTTAGATAAATGATGGCGTACGTACGTTAAACTTATTTATTTTTTGTTTGAGAATTTAAAACGTCTATTACAATGAGCTCATTGGTGATGATCAACAGATCGAAGTCAGAAAAATAATGATGAAGATAAACTTGGTGCATTTTTATTGTTCAAATATTCAATCCCCCTGGCTTTGGTCCCTTTAATATTATTTGTTAGATACAACCTCTCACCCATGCATCCACCCATTCTTAATTTCTTCTAGTCTTTATCCTCCATTAATTAAACTATATATTTTCGTGATGCCTGCAGCAGCCTGCTGTTCGTGTGTCTTGGTCTTGCCGGGACTGTCACTAATTAGGTCCTAAATTATCGGGGGAACCAAACAAGTCATGATTTGTATGTTTTTTTTCCCCTCTCTGTTATTGGATACTAAAGTCTTTTCAAGTATTCTTATATATTTTTAAATATTCATTTCCTAAACATCACTTAAACATAAAATATTTTTAATTTTAGATCTTCAACTTTTAATTTGTCTTACAACTTTTCTAAACTTTAAAACAAAACACAAAAAACAATATAATTTTTTTAAAATTTCAAAACAAAAATAATATTAAAATATTTTTATTAACTTTTTTTTTTCTTTCATTTTCTAAAATCTCATAAAACATCTTAACTCAAAATATTTTACTATTATTTATTATAAAATTTTCTAAGCATCCAAACTAACGTTTCTATTCAAACTCATACTTTAAACTGAGATCGAGGGCAGAAAAAGTACAGAATTTAAAGTGAGACAAAGACAGACATATAAATTAAGTTTTACAACATCTATTACTTTTAGAGTAAATTTCTCAAATACTATTAAATACTTTATAAATATTATCAAGCCCACTTTCTATATCTATCCATAGGCCCTAAAGTTTAGACGGAAACTTGTGACAAGCTAGTATGTGTACGTTGTGACAATTAGTTTCTACCCATGTTAATCATGACATGCTTACAATATTTCTAAATAAAAGGTTTTAGTATTTGTAATGCAATATATATAAGCACCATTGCATTGGTCTATGTCAAAATAATTAATATATTATTTTAATAAAATAATACCATCACATTGGTCAGTAGTTTTCCATGTCATTATTCTACTTCTTTTTAATGTCCTGTAAACGGAGTGAAATGATCGGAATATTTAAATTATATTTGGATGCGCTTGTTTTGCTAGCACACTAATAGTTTGAGAGTTTATCTGTTTCTTACCGATAAGGTGCATCTTGTTTATTAAAACTTTGAGTTGACTTATATTGACACGCGAGAAAATTGAACATAATGAAGGAAATTGATGAAAAATCAATATAGACTAGTTATCAAATGCCACTGACAGCATCACACAATAAGGGTTTCTCATGCTTCTCTTATAATAAATATTAGATTGGCCTCAACCCATCACGTGTTAAGTATATGCTTTTAATCATTATTGTGTATTCAGTACCGTTGATATAGTCATTTTTACTCGGGAAAGATTCAACATTCATTGTGGTTTGTAGTAGCAGTTACCCTCAAAGTCGCTAATACCAGTTAGTTAACCTCGTTTGTTTTCCGAAATGAGATGAGATGAGATGACTTGAGATTAAAGTTAAAAAGTTAAATAAAGTATTGTTAGAATATATTTTTTAATATCATATTTATTTTAGAATTTGAAAAAATTGAATTGTTTATTTTATTTTATATAAAAATTTGAAAACATTATAATGATGAAATCATGGAAAGTTTTTAAAATTTTAAATTTTAATCACGAAAACAAACGAGGCTTAATCTTTTGATTTAAAATCATTTTGTACCATCTATCGCTAATTACAAGCCGAGAAGCCCATCTACTAATCCCACTTGTTCTGCAACAATTACTCTACCCAGTACAATATATTCATATTAATGATGAATCATGAAGGTTCTTGTAGTGACTTTGATTAATGATGAATCATGAAGGTTCGACCCATGCCAGTACAATATATTCATATTAATGTCGACTCACCATGCATATTGCATGTTGAGTTCTTAATTACTTCTTTTTTTATAATATTTTTGGTGCACATTTTTAAATAGCTAGGGTGGATCTTTTTATAGATCACGAGATAGATATTGATGTTTAATTAATTGTAGCTGCAGACATTTTTTACCTTAAAAAAAATTAGATAAATGATGGCGTACGTACGTTAAAGTACTTATTTATTTTTTGTTTCAGACTTTAAAACGTCTATTACAATGAGCTCATTGGTGATCAACAGAAGTACTCGATCAGATCGATCTTCGTGCATTTTCATTGTTCAAATATTCAATCGGCCCCCTGACTTTGGACGTGCCGTTAATATTATTTGTTAGATAAAACCTCTCACCCATGCATGCATGATGCACCCATTCTTAATTTCTTCTCTTTAATTAACCTCCATTAATTAAACTATATAACTTTGTGATGTATGCTGTTCGTGTGTCATGGTCTTGCCGGCCGGACTGTCACTTAGGTCCTAAATTATCGGGGGAACCAAACAAGTCATGATAATTTTGTATATATGTTTTTTTTTTCCTCTCTATTTGGATACTAAAGTGTTTTCAAGTATTCTCAAATCGATATTTTTAAATATTTCTTTTCTAAACATTAATCAAATATAGAAAATTTTTAATTTCAGATCTTCAACTTTTTTATGTAATCATTATAATTTTTCTAAACTTCTAAACAAAACACAAAAAACAATATAATTTTTTCAAATTTCAAAACAAAAATAATATTAAAAATATTATAACATTTTTATTCAATTTTTTTCTCTCATTTTCCAAAATCTCATAAAACAACTTAACTCAAACTATTTAATTACTATTCACAAGTATTCTGAAATATTCTAAGTATCCAAACAAGCTATAAAGTTTCTCATATTCCAAACTCAAAATTTAAACTAAGATCGAGGACAGAAAATCAGAATTTAAAGTGAGAGAAAGACAGACATATAAATTAAGTTTTACAACATTTTTTAACTGTTAGAGTAAATTTCTCAAATACTATTAAATACTTAATAAATATTATGAAACCCACTTTCTATATCTATCTATAGGCCCTAAAGTTTAGTCGGAAAGTTTGTACTATTGTGACAAGTTTCTACCCACTTTAATGATATACTTACAATATTTCTAAATAAAAGGTTTTAGTACTATTTGTAATATTGCTATATATAGCACCATTGCATTGGTCTATGTTATATTATTTTAATAAAATAATACCATCACATTGGTCAGTTTTCCATGTCATTATTCTACTTCTTTTTAATGTCCTGTAAACGGAGTGAAATGATCGGAATATTTAAATTATATTTATATTATGGGAAAATTCCCTAATATTTTTTCAAACCCACGCGGTGACCATGAGTCTAGGTTTATTAATCAAACATCTAGAACAATATTAAATAATCAGCTGAGGCTGAGGCTGAGGCTGATAGGGTGGTTTGTGAGTAACGTATCATGGAGCTAACAGAAAACGTAGTCCAAGGTGGACCACGTTTCTAATAACTTTCTCGTTAGGGGCCGTTGGCCGACCTTTTGGTACTTAATTAATGATTCCTTAAGAGAAAAATTATATTTATAAATCTATATTTGGACACATCAAAATATATCAGTGATATAGAAGATATATATAGAGATACGAGATATCAGCTAACAGATAGAATGTTGAGACAACTAAGTTTTTTATTTAAGCGGTGATTTTATATAGTATTTTGAGCTTTACACTCTACCTTACTTAATTAAATATTTCACGTGTTGGATCATCCACTAAATGAGAGCTTAGCTTACATATGAAGGGTGTGCTAAGAATATAATATAAATAATTAAATTTACGTCTTCTCATCAACTTAAATTTTTGGAACAAGTGGTGATTTCACAATTACCTTTTTTTTTTTTTTTTTATAACCAATTGGGACCCACAACAAGTGGTGCATTAACACTTACCAAACTTGCAAGTAGCATTACTCAAATCTAAAACTAACAACTATTTATGATTTTATTGTAAATAAAAAGAAATTATATAAAGTCAAGATTATAAATTTTAATAAGGTCACATAATTTATATACTAATTATTTGTATTTAGTTGTGAATCTATAATTACCATTTCACCTTAAAAAATACAAATCCATCGATCAGTAGTACTGTCAAGTGAATCTATGATTTTATGTAAGTTGATGTGTTAGGCTTCACATAACCGATGTGTTTAGTGTGTTAATAAATAAGCTTACAAATATGAAAATTTATTAGACTTATTAGTTACTATGAGAGTATGGATGAGGCAGTTTTTCCATTCAATTATTAAAAGATGACATCTATTAAAATTACTTATATAAATACTATTTTTTAATGATCATATGTTCATGTCTTATGGAAGATTTTTGCACATGATTTGATTTGATTTGATTTAAAATTTTGATTTGGTTTGATTTGATTTTATTCACATTTTATTTATTTACTTATATAAATATTATTTTTTTCACATTTATAATATTTAAATATTTAAATTTATTTTTCAAATCAAATTATATCAAATAAATAAAATGTGAAGATTTTGGAATAGAATTATTCTGCCTTCTAATATATTTGGAAGCAAGTACTAATAATTACTCGACAAATGGATTGATTGTTCATCATGTTATGACCGAATTGTCCTGCCAAGCACACTATATATATGCCCGTTTTGAGCTATAAGGTGAACAAACCAAGTCATTAAGAGAGAGAACGGTGGAAGACAAAAGAAGATTCCGGCCATGGAGGCGCTCCAGTTTGATCCAGCAAAGATATTCGTTTCCCTTGCATTGCTTGGTTTCACCGGACTGTTGTTACGCCTGTATAATGCGCTGGTGGTGAAGCCAGAGAGGCTTCGATCTGCGCTGAGGAAGCAAGGTATCACCGGACCACCGCCGACTTTGCTACTCGGAAATATCAGGGAGATAAAGAAGGCCAGATCCACCTCAGTTAACGTCGCTCCCGCCGGTGAAAGCCCCGTTTCCCACAATTGTGCTTCTCTCCTCTTTCCCTTCTTCGAGCAATGGAGGAAAACATATGGTACGTTCAAACTCAAAACTAAAATATTCTTGCTTGGGACATGAGAAAGATCATCGACTTTGCTATAACTAAATTAAGCTCTTTTAATTATTTTCTGTGTTTAATCTAAACAGGAAATGTATTTGTGTTTTCTCTCGGCAACACACAAATATTATTCATAAACAAACCAGATATCGTGAGAGAGATAACCACATGCACATCCTTGGACTTGGGGAAGCCATCGTATCAGCAAAAAGACCGTGGTGTTTTGCTTGGTCAGGGAATTCTCACTTCAAATGGGGCTATCTGGGCCCATCAGAGGAAAGTTCTTGCTCCCGAATTGTACATGGAGAAAGTTAAGGTACAGATTATTTTAGCCAACAAATCCTAGCTAGGTTGATATACGTACAATATTTGATGATATTAAAACCTTTGTAGGGAATGATGAATTTAATTACCGAGTCTACCATCACTCTGCTAAATTCATGGAAGAGTAGGATCGAGACTGAGGGTGGAACCGCAGACATACACATTGACGAGTACCTGAGAAGTTTCTCTGGTGATGTGATCTCAAGAGCCTGTTTTGGCAGCAACTATGTCCAAGGGGAAAAGATTTTCCTAAAACTACGAGTTCTGCAGGAGGCACTTTCCAAGAAAGCTTTATATACTGGGATACCTGGGATGAGGTACAGTGCGCATTCTTCGTTGAAATTAGTAACCAAGATCAATGTCCTAGCTTAACTACAATATTTCGTTCAATTACATAACTAAACGATATAAAAGGCCTTCCTCTAGTTTTATCCTGAAAAATTGACTCGTGATTTCACTGTACGTATGTAAATGTTATAAGGTACCTTCCCACGAAAAGCAATAGGGAAGCATGGGAGTTAGAAAAGGAAGTCCGCAGTTTGATACTGCAGGTAGTAAAGGAGAGGGAGAAAGCCTCGCATGAGAAGGATTTACTGCAGATGGTCCTGGAGGGAGCTAAGAACATGAGCAAAGAGTCTACTGGCAGATTCATTGTTGACAACTGCAAGAACATATACTTGGCTGGGTACGAGACCACTGCAGTTTCTGCCACATGGTGCCTCATGCTTTTAGCTTCAAATCAAGAATGGCAAGACAGTGTCCGTGCTGAGGTTCTCGACATCTGCCGAGGTGGTAACCCTGATGCTGATATGCTTCGTAAGATGAAACAGGTATCCTAATTAAACCATTTTATTATTAATGTGTGTCCGGACCCTATCTAAATGTATAAGCATAAAGAGTAAAGATCATGCATTAATTTCTAAACACATGCAATTGAATCTGCATCCTTCTGCAGCTAACGATGGTGATTCATGAATCGTTGCGTCTGTATCCACCTGTTCCTGTGGTGTCTAGGGAGGCCTTGAAGGACATGAAATTCGGAGACATTGATATCCCAAAGGGTGTCAACCTTTGGACCCTGGTGCTGACATCGCATACAGATCCAGAAATATGGGGACCGGACGCCTACAAGTTCAACCCAGAAAGATTTGCAAATGGAATTACAGGTGCTTGCAGTCTTCCACACTTGTACATGCCATTTGGAGTTGGACCCCGCGTGTGTCTTGGACAGAACTTGGCCATGGTCGAACTCAAGATACTGATAGCATTACTTGTGTCAAACTTCTCCTTCTCCCTCTCCCCAAAGTACAGCCATGCACCTGCTATTGCGTTGGTGATAGAGCCTGAACATGGAGTAGACCTCTTGGTGCAGAAGTTGAGCTATGCCTCGTGATTGGGTTGGTTCAATATACAGGGAAGGAGAAAATAAGATTCTCGTATCAGTTTTTTTTTTCTTTTTCTTTTTCTTTTTACCGTGTGATGTCAACTTCTCTCGTTGAAAATTATTGGCTTAGCTGTTGTGACCACATGCAGTTAGATCTTTCTGTATTTCCATTACTAGTTCCTATCATGTATATTCATATAAATATAAATATTTATATATATATATATATTCCTGTACTCCTATATATAGAATAATGAATATTGGACTCATTGATGATCATCTTGATCATGATCACCGCATAATTACAAAAATAGGGTCTTCTTTGCATGCATCAACAGGAATGTTAATTCTGATAATTTTGGTCATGAATCACGGCATTGAATATTGATTTTTATGAATCTGGAATAGCTATATATAATATATAGTTGCTGCAATTTCTACTCCCCCGGCCACCGCGCTAGTCTTTTTTTAAAAGATCAGTGGAAAGGAAAAGTCTTGGTCTTGACGAAATAGCTTAGCAACTCTCCAATCTATTTCGAGGATTAATAGCCTTTTCCACATTGATGTTGGAAGTATATATCATGCATGGATACTGCAGAGACCATTTGTATGGCAGCCACCCACCAATTGCTTTCCGAGCTTTCTTTAAAATAGCTTTTTTCCTTTTTTTTTTTTTTTTTTTAAAGAACTGGTCAATTAAGCTCTCGAAAGATGCCAAATTAAGTTTGTCTATCTAGTCAATTCCAGATGTGCAGTCAAATTTATAACGAACTTGTGAAAAATTGTTGAGGTCATGTGTGTGAGAGGGAAGTACTATTTGAACATGTTTTCGGTGGGTTATTTACTTTTTTTGGTCCCATAAAACTTTGACCTTTGTAAGAGCATTGGAAATGGGTAGGCCAAGCCCAAATTTTTATTAGAATATAAGGTTGTGGCTGGCCAAAACTTTTCCACGGATTAATCCAAATTAGACTAGTCATCAGCAGTCAAAATAGTAATATAATATTATATATTTTAATAATATTTTAAAAAAATTAATATTTTGTAAATATACTTGTATTTAATATTTAATATTTTGAATTAATATTAAAATTTAATATCTAATCAACATTGTACGCAATACCGGTTTTGCGAATATCAAATTACAACAAAGTCTAGAGGAAACAATGCTTGAGTTGAAGTGAAATGTATGAAGAGAAAAACTGGATGGAAATAAAGAGAGAGAGATAGAGAGAAGAGCAAGGGAAAGAGAGAGGTAGTTGGATGGAAAGATCATAAAATATTGATTTGGTCCTTCTACAGTGACTCTCCAAATATGACTAGAGCCCTAAATTACTGTAACTCAAAATTCTACAAATATATATTTGGTTAGTCCAATACAAGAATTTTAATTCAAAAAAGCTAAAATTTAGATTTCACTGACATTTGGCTAAGCAATGCCAGTGTTCTTAAAGAAAGAAATCTCATAAAAGTAAACCCACAAATTGTCATAATTGAAAGTGATATGTTAGATTATAAAATTATTTTTATTGTAAAGTGGATCTAACGTATCATATGAAATCATATTTGTGGGTTTACTTTTCATATGAGATTTCTTTGTTGGTGTACGTAGCACTTCTAAAAAAGATAAATTCTTTGTAGTTTTCTAAGCTTACTAAATATGTCTGATCTTTTAAGCTCTAAGGTGAACAGTCTCCATGGAAATATCTACGATACACAACATGAATTAATTACGGAAGCATGCATGAAAGATTGTTTAATGAGCTTTGCTTCTGCATGTTCAACCAAATCATCTTTTCCCTCTGAAAATGATCTCTTTGATCTTAATTTCCTTCAAATTGGATTGCGATGGCAGTTTGAATTCAGTTTTGGAGCTTATAAGTAGAAGATAAGGTTTCTGTGAACGGAATTCACGATAACCCAAGTTCCATGCAATTGCTGAAACGTACAACAATGTGTTTGTTGTGACATTGCCTTATTAAAACGACATTAATATTAATGTACGTAATAATTAAGTAGTCCCAACTACTATACCAGCAGTTTTATACGATCGAGGTCATGCACCCGTGACGAAGAAAATATTAAAACGACATTAATAATAATGGTTTGTTTTGTTTGGTTTTGTGTTTTCAAGCTGCACGTTGATTATATTAATAGATCAATAAAAGAGGAGGGTCCTTCCCCTTATGAAGATTTAGCAGACATTGTGATCATAACTTTGACCAAGGAAATAGAATCATAGAGACTAGTAGTCTTGGTCCCATTACAACATTAATGATAAAAATGAAGTTCCAACTACTTTGTGCCATAAACTTTCCGCCAATGAGTTTGTCATTTTCATAGATGATATAATTAATAACTCTAAGTTCTAGATTATTCTATTCATATAATTACAAATCTTGAGAGAAAAATGTTACAAAATTTACTATTTCTCATATGATTATAGGTCGAGCGAAAACAAAATACTTTTTGAGATCCATTGGATAATAGATCCAATTTTTCATTTTTNTTTTTTTTTTTTTTTTTGTCATGGACAAACGGAAAATAATAATTAAGTACCAACGCAATGGACACAACCCAACAAATTCTCCAAAATAGACTAGTTATATATACATGATGAATTAAGAAATGGACGGTCGAGCTAGTCCCTTATATAATTTTGTGGTTTGAAACCAAGAAAACGTAGATCATTGCTAGGGTGACTTTTAAGGTAGTACTCCAAAATAGTGTTGGGAAAACATGATCGGCTCTATCAAAAACCAAAATAATTGTTGTTGAATTCTATTCATATGTTGTAAGTAGGTGAATATTGAAGTTCTTTCACAAATAGCTAGGGATGAGTGAGAGGAGGAAGAAATCACTACAACACATTTGGTTTCTAGTGACAATTGGGAATTTGTGACAGTCCCTAAACTGTCACTAAAAAGTATTTTCTGTGACGGTTTTTGAAAACCATCACTAAAGACGGATGAGATTTTTTTTACGTTCCAACGAATGAGAAAATTACGTTCGAACGTCACACATATGTTCAGACATGTGGCTACGTACATGCGAACGTGAAATTTTTTGGCGAAACGTTCGAACCTTAGTAATTAACGTCCGAACGTTATTTATAAATTTAAATTAAATATGTTCTAATTTTAAATTTATGTGATTTTTATATTGCATAATTTGGATACAAGTCTAAAAAATTGACTTGTATACATTTATATATACACAATTTGTAAAATATAATTATATATTTATATATATTTTAAATATTTATGTTTATATATATATATAAACTTATGTTTATATATATAAATATGTATATATTTAAATATAGATTTATGTTTATGTATATTTGAAGTGCAGTGATTTAGTATTGAAGTTGAAAAATATAACATTAAAGAAGATTGAGAATTGTAATTAAAAAACCATAGATATATTAAATAATATTGTTCCTTACAAATATTAAAAATAAAATACATAAAATATGATAAAAGTACGTAAACAACACTCAGATAATATTGCCGTCTGAGAAAGTCGTAGCGGCCCATACCTCCTCATTCAAAGTATCAACCTTATCGTTGAGAATATGTATACAGTGTGACATCTCGGCGACAGATGCCTCTAGAGGCCTGAGCCGTTCATCAATCTTACGATCGATATGCGCAATCAGCTGCGAGATTACTGCATCAACCCAAGCAGGCCGCACATCTCCCGCAGACATACTGATTGGCTGCTGACCACTACTCCCCACACTGGGCTGGGACTGCGTCGGAGGAACTAGATCCGCTACAGGGGGTGGCCAACGTTCCCTCACCTATCCAATGCTACGTCATTAAGTTGTCATGTCAAAGGCACTCATCTGATCTTTGGCCAACTCTAAAGGCAGGGTTGGCACTCCCTAAGCAAGTAGTAGTCGACCGAGCAGAATACCGTATGGAAGGTTGTCCTTGGAGACGATGCTCACCTCATAACGGATCCTGTCAAAGATGAGGAGGGGCAAATCTATGGCATCTCCACGTGCCACCCGTATCAAAAACTGTGCTCGAGTCCGACTAAATATGGTCTTATGTGCCATAGGATCCACTGTAACACCCCATAATTTAGTGTATTTTTATTGAATGATTATTTTAATTAATTTGAAAACTGGTTATATTGTTTTAATATTATGGGAGTTTTATTTTATTATTTTATAATATTTTAAGTTGTAAAAATTATTTATTTTATGTATTTTCTTGATATTAATTATTGTTTTGCATTTAAATTGATATTTAATTTAAATTAGTTAGATTATGGGTTTTAAAATTATTATTGTTTTAATTGAGCATTTCACTGAGTTTGAATTATTTTATTTAGTTTATGGTTTTAAAATCTTTTTTGTTGGATCACTTTTGTGACCCCAAGATGTGAGGGTTGGACCTCATCTATTTTCTTCCATCTTTTCTTTTTCTCTTCTTTTTTTTTTTTTGTCTTTTTTTCTTCTCCTTTTCCCGTTCGACCTTTCTCCCGCGTAGCCTATCTCTCTCTCTCCCGTTTCTTTTTCTCTCCCCGTGCAACCGACCACTTCCACTCAGCACCGTCACCGGCCATCCGTGGCCCTCACCGCCGGCACCATCGCCTTCCTCGGCCGCCGGCAACCCAGCCCCTTCAATCTTAGACCACCCCGCACCAGCGTTAGCCTCTAAGAGCTGTGCGAAGCCGTGGCTTTCCTCCTCTCTTTCCGCTGTCGTCCAACCACCATTAGCCATAATTTTTTCATCACTTCATCACCGGCCCCTTCCCGTCCTAACACACCCAGTTTCGGCTCCGATCCGTCGCTGGAGCCACCTCCATGAGCTCATCTCCGTTTTGGCCTTTTTGCCCTTTCACCGTCGTTTCGGCCGCCACCCACGGTCAACGGTCACTTCCACTAGTTTCACCACCTCCCATAGGCCCTACGCTATCAATTTCTAGTCTTCGTTTGACCCCGTTTAGATTTGGGTATACTGTGTATTTCAGCCACAGAGTTTTTATACTGTGGAGTTGCTGTTTTGGCGCTTCCAGCTCTCCCGTGATCCTCCAAAAATTATTATATAGCGCTATAAGTATTTTTTCAAACAGCTTTTGAGATTTTAATATATTTTTGTGCTGACTCATTTAATATTATTGTGATTGGTTGGTTGTGCCAGACTGAGTCCGAAGAGTTATGGGGTCAAATGGATTGAGGACGGAGTATTTGTGAATTTGATTTTATTGTGATTGGATTGGTCATTGGATATTGTTGTTAGTTTGATACATTACATGTGCACGCATATTCATGTTTGTAAATTGAAAACTGGATTTCCGTATAATTGCATTCATGTTCATGTGTTCATTGGAAAACTGAATTTCTGTGGGAAAAAGGAAAAAAGACTGTAGAGATGGTAGTATAGTCTCGCCTGCGATTCCTGCCTACGATGTACACGTAGGGATGGTGGTATAGTCTCACCTGCGATTCCCGCCTACGGTACACGCAGTAAGGATGGTGGTAAGCAGGGATAGTGGCAGAGTCCCATCTGTGATTCCTACCTATAGTGCTCTAATGGGTTTTCGTGTTGTGTGGAAAGGAACTGTAGGGATGGTGGTAGAGTCCTGCCTGTGATTCCTGCCTACAGTGTCCTACAAATATTTTTGTGTAAATCATTTTTTGAGAAAATGATGGATTATGTTTTTGGGCTAAAAATGAGATTTTTGTGTGTGTTAGAAAATGTTCATTTTTCAGAGAAAAATGATATTTTGGATCTGGTACATAGTACATCATATGCATGCATGGTTGGTAGCATTAATGTATTTTGATCTTGGAGATTGTTTGGATTATTACTTACCTGCGGTACCACTTTACGGTACCGTAGATCTTGGGTGCAGATGTGGATGTGGAGCGTATGGAATCGGCTCCCTAAAGAAAGTGGCATGTGATTATTGTTGATTTGGTTTATGGAAATTATTTCTCTCGTGTATGTATTTGGCTTTTTATTGTATTTTTTGATAACTGTATAACTTTTCAACGGATATTTATTTTGGTTATTTTTTTATTTAAAATTTTGATTTTTGGTGCTCTGGTTGCGGGTTGCACACACTTGAGTACTTATCGTTGGGATGTGTGACTCGTGTTGTCATCATCCTGACGTCACGACTCATGTATTGTTTTGTACGTGGGAGTCGGGGCGTCACATCCACGTTTGTTACAAATATAAGATGCAACATGTGGAAGAATGGTAGCAAATGATTTTGGTGGAAGGAGTTTGGTCTCTCGAGCTGCATGCGGTCTCTCTCGGTGAGAATATAGAAATTCTCGTCTCGGTCGTCATCCGTAGCCGAAGGGTCAGCACCAGCGGCCTCTGACTGGTTTGCATCTCTGGCTGATGATGCATCAAGTGGGCTAGTAAATGATGCAGAAGTGCCTACATTTGCCTCAGTCGATATCTAAACTCCTCGACGAATCCCAAGGTGGTCGGCGATGACATCAGCTGAAAACTCAAATGTCACACCGCGTACAGTCACGGTGTGAGAGGATGCATCTTGAGGCATGGAGCACATCTCCATGTATAACTTCTGAACCATAGAGGGATATGTCTTACCCCTCAATCTGCAGATATTTCCCCAGCCTCTACTGAGGAAGACATCTCTCAGGTTGGTATGCTCCTAGCTGAGCTCGTCGAACTCGTTGATCAAGGCCTCTTGCTCGACTATAATAGTATGAGACCCGATCCGAGCAGTGTCTTTAGTGGCTTCTTCCCTCCTTCCTTTCTTGGAATACAAAGGATGGGCCATCTCCTTATTTGCATTAACGTTCGAATATAGAAAATATACGTTCAAACGTTATGATGAAATGATCGGACGTTTATTACTAACGTTATACGTAAAGATATAAAACTAAATGTCAGAACATAGAACGTATTATAAATTTAATTGTTATACGTTTGAAAATTATAAATATACGTTTGGACGCAAAATTGTTAAAAATATTTAAAAAATTAAAAAAACTTACTTTCAAACGTTCACTTATACTATCGAACGTAAATATAGTAACATCCGGACGTATAAAATATACGTCCTGATGTGGAAGGCCAACCGTTAGGAAATTGAAACAGCATACGTTCGAAAGTATTGGTGTAACGTTCAAACGTTACGAGACGAAATGGTTGAGTCAACTCAACCATTCTTGAAAGCTCCAAATCCTATTTCTACTAGGCTAAAGGCCGAAAGGTCACAGTAGAAATGAAGTATACACTTCAAAAAACATTTCTACCGTGACGTTTTGACCAATGGTAACCCGTAGTGGCCAGAAAATCGAGTTGAAAATCCGGCCACCATGGGTTTCGATTTTAATATAAATCGATCAAAATCGATCAATAAAATATATACTTTTAGATAAAATAGAGATGCATGCCTTTTAGTGACGGTTATGATGGAGTTTGACGACAGCGGCGACGGAGGAGTGGCGGCGTCGAAACGGAGAAAAACAGATAAATGAGTTTCAGGCGTTCGGTTTTAGATTTATATACAGGAAACTTTGGAACGTTAATTTTCAAACGTTAGAACGTTAATAAATATAATGTTCCATATATATTTTCTAGTAACGTTCCATTTAGTATAAATCTAATTTTAAACTTTTATTAATAATCTTTATTTAATGATATAACTATATTGTAAGTATAATATATTATATAACATTAATATAACTATAATATATTCTTTAACTATAATTGGACAATAGTAACTATATGAATGTTTTAGACTATATAGTAACTATTTATATGTTTTAAATAACCTATATTAGTAGCTATAATATATTATATAACATTAATATATAATAGTAACTATTTATATGTTTTAAATATAGTATATAGTAACTATAATATATTATATAACATTAATATATAATAGTAACTATTTATATGTTCTAAATAGACTATATAGTAATTATATTATATTATATAACATTAATATATAATAGTAACTATTTATATGTTTTAAATATAGATATAGTAACTATAATATATTATATAACATTAATATATAATAATAACTATTTATATGTTCTAATAGACTATATAGTAACTATTTTGTTTTGTGGTTGTTTTGTTTCAAGCGCCATCACTGATTGTTTAGTGGTTGTTGTACTATTTTTTTTTTTTTTGGATTTTTTTTTATTTATTTTCGGATTGATTTTGTTTTAAGCATTAATAAATATGAATAGGCTATTGGACACTTTTAGTGTCCATAACAGTTGAGTCCCCTTTTTTTATTGGGAGGAGACGGTGTGATATGACTCATCCTTATAGGAGATGGAAGATGACAACAGTTCTCTTCTTTTGATGAAGTCGTTTAGGCTCTGTTTTTATAGAGTGCGATTCTCTGAAACAAACTTTTGAAATGTTTAGAGAGAGTTTATAGAAGTTAAGACAAAGTTCGTCATAAAAAAAGACTCAAACTGGGTGCTAGAAAGCAGATGGGTAGGATTTATATATAGTCAAGAGATCATTAACGTTAATTTATTACGTTCGAACGTTCCAAATTTTTTGGTGGAAAATTTTCCGCTCAATTGTATCGTTCAGACGTTATTACATATACGTTCGAATGTTAATAAATTGTTGGCAGGAATTTTCCCGCTCGATTATCATTTTATGTGGTGAGCTTTTTCATTCGAACGATTTATTTAAACGTTTGAACAAAAATATTGAAAATTTAAGCGGAAGGAAGTAACGTTCAAACTTTTAAATGAATTGTTCGAACGTTAATTCAAATGAAATATTTTTTACATGAAGTCACGCACGAAAGGGAAGCAAAAATTTCTGCTTCCCCATGCGTGAAATAGAGATGAGAGATTGTTGAGAGAGGGCTTGAGTGAGATAGAGGGTTAGAGTGAGAGTGAGAGGCCGATTACAACTAGAGTGAGAGAGTAAAGTGAGAGAGAGTGATTATTGAGGGTGAAGATTTTGGAAGTATTTTGGTAAGGAAAAACTATTTCTTCCATTTTTTCTAATTTAGACTATTTCTCTTGTGTTTTTTATTTTTATAAATATGTTGTCTCTAACAAGTTAGTATTGTTTTCTTTTTTTGAAGAATTAGTTATTTTGGCAACTTGAAAGCTTAATTTTGTAAGAGGATATTAAAAAGTGCTAAGTATATTTCTAAACTTTAGTTATATATGTTTACGAATTTTGTGGTGAGAATATTGTGAAATTGTGGTAATATTGTGAAAATATTATGTTATAGATTATAAATATTATTGTTTATGAATTTTTGTGCATATTGTGAGTTTATAGTGTTTGTTGATAAATTAATCTGTATAATATATTATTGTGGGAATATTGTGAGGTTTAGATAATTTTGTTGTGATTCTTGTTTATTAATTACAATATTGCATGTTTATGAATATTGTTGTGTCTTGAATTTTAAATGTTGTGATTAAGGTTTATAAATTGGACTTGTGGTAATATTATAAAAATATTATGATATAGATTAGAAATATCATATATTATTGTATATGAATTTTGTGAATATTTTTTGAGTTTATGATGTTTATTGATGAATTAGTATGTGTAATATATTGTTGTGAGAATATTGCGAAGTTTAGATACTTAAAGGGATATGGATAATAACTTAACAAATAAATAAGTATTAACTAGTTATAATATTGGACTTATAACATCTTAGAAGGATAACACTAAGTATAATAAATAAATACAAAATTTTCTATATAATAAATAAATAAGTCTAACTAGTTATAATATCAACTAGTTAACAGTAAGTATGAACTAGTTATAATATTGTAAAAATTACAACTTAGAGTATAAATAAGTATCAATTAGTTATAATATTGTAGACCATAACAATTTTGAGGGATAAAATTAAATATAATAACTCGTTAATATTATGTAACGAGGGATAATGATCTCAAAGAAATGTCTGTCAAATTGCTTGACTCTCAAAGTCTCTCTGGCCTTGAGAGTTGTAAAGGCTAGAAAGTTTGTAACAGTTAAGTAATTAGACTAAAGTTTAGACATTTCTTCAAGATCATTCCCCTCGTCATATACGTATGTCGGTTGGTGCACCAACATATTCTTCCATCTCTATCTAGATCAACAATATAAGACTTCCGAATATTTTTAACATTACTAATTCTAACATTTTTAGTATATATAAGATTCATGTGATTTTTGAATGAATATGTGTGACATTGAATAAATAACCTTAAACCCGTTCAAGAATTAGTATACATTTAGGTGTGCACTAATTCCTGAATTGTCCAGTGTGGACAGTTTG
Organism: Pterocarya stenoptera; assembly: GCA_003123785.1. Classification (NCBI taxonomy): domain Eukaryota; kingdom Viridiplantae; phylum Streptophyta; class Magnoliopsida; order Fagales; family Juglandaceae; genus Pterocarya; species Pterocarya stenoptera. The sequence continues at coordinate 40,345 of QEOT01124163.1, read as the reverse complement.
GAATTTTATCATCTGTATTGTACATTCTTGTTACTCCTACTGAACACATTTAGTATGAAGTTTCAGTGTCTTCCTCTACTGTTCTTTGGGTATACTGTTCGTAGGGTCATAATCCCTCTTAATGAACATGTATACTTGGAGAACTATGGGGAGGTGTTGCCGAAATTTCTACTGACGTGGACAGTAGTAAAATGACGGAATATGTGCAATATGAATTATATAATCTCGAATGGAATAGGATCAACTACCTTATAAAAATTAGCAGTGGCAATTGGAGCATTATAGGCATGTGAATTTTTAATGTACATTAAATGTTACTAATAGATAGAACTTTTTAGAAATGGACAAAAGTTAGATGCGTCTAGACGATAAACTTGGAACGGATTACGCAGCCTATGCATGTGGAGTAAGAACCTTCATTGACTTTGCTCGATGCTCTGCTGATAGTCGTGGTTGCATTAAGTATCCATGTCGATGGTGTAAAAATTTATGTGCGATAGGATTGGCTGAAGTTGAAAGTCATATATTTGTGAACGGTATGGATCTGTGGTATACCTGATGGGTATTGCATGGTGAGCCGTATGCACAGTTAGCAGATGCATTGTTCGATCATTCGAATTATTTACGAGACATGGATGATGATTATGAGCGGGATGAGATGGAGGAGATGTTGGGTGACGTTGGAGTTGGGATGTTTATGGATGACGTAGACGACAATAGCTCAAGTGGTCGAGGGAGTGATTTTAAAAACTTTGCTGCCATGTAGAAAGATGCAAAAAGCGAGCTTTATCTAGGCTGTACAAAACATTCCAAAATGTCGTTTATTGTACGGTTGCTTCACATTAAGTCATTGTGTGGGATGTCGACGAAAGCAATAAACATAGTATTGGACTTATTTAACGAGGTGCTTCCCGATGGGTCTACATTGTCAAAGAACTTTTATGAAACGAACAGTTGAGAAATGGATTAAAGTTTGAGTACAAGTCAATACATGCATACAAGAATGATTGTGTTTTGTTCTGGAATGAGAACAAGGGGAAAGATGCATGTCCTGTATGCGGAGAGTCGAGGTGGAAGACCAAGAAAAATGTGCCGGTTAAGGTGTTGCGATATTTTTCCTTGAGACCTAGGTTGCAAAGACTGTATATGTTTAAAAAAACAGCTGTTGATATGAGGTGGCACGAAGATAAAAGAGTTAAGAATGATGCATACATGAGGCACCCAGCTGACTCACTTGTATGGAAATCTTTCGATGATCAATATTGAGAGTTTGTGATAGAAGCTCCGAACGTGTGTTTGGGACGCACTACCGATGGACTCAACCCTTTTGGGAATATGAGTACAAGTTATAACATTTGGCTCGTAGTGTTGATTCCGTACAATCTTCCGCCATGGAGATGCATGAAGACACCAAACTTTTTGTTAACGTTACTTATTCCCAGCCCGAGATCACCTAAGAATAACATTGATGTATTCATGCAACTTTTGATTGAAGAGTTGAAAGAGTTATAGGAAACAGGCATCAGAACGTATGATGCATCCACGTCGACAACTTTTCAGATTCATGCTGCAGTATTATGGACCATAAATGACTTTTTGGTTGGAGTTCTAAAGGGAAGTTAGCTTGTATGACCTGTAATAAAGAAATTGCTAGTGAGTGGTTAACATATTCTCAGAAGTTGTGCTCATGGGTCATCGACGTTATCTACCACCAAATCATGCATGGAGAAGCGAATGTGCAAGTTTGATGGGAGAGTAGAGGACAAAATTGCACCAAATGAGTTGTTCGGAAAAGAGATAGTGGAACAATTGGTACATATTAAAGCGAACAATTTTGGCAAAGGCCGAGGTAAGAATAAGAGAAAAAGAGGCGAAGCAGAATTGAATTGGACAAAGCGTAGTATTTTTTTTTTTACTTGCCATATTGGTCGTCCTGCATGTTGCGACATAATTTGGATGTAATGCACATAGAGAAAAATATATGTGATAATATACTGGGTACAATGATGAGCATTGATAAAAAGATAATGGACACGGTCAAGACAAAAAAAGATCTTGAAAGAATGGGAATTAAACATAATCTACATTTGCGAGTGAACGGCAACAGGGTGATCATGCCGCATGCATGTTTTACGATGACCAGGGAGAAGAGGATGGATTTCTGTAAATGGTTGCAAGGTGTGAAGTTGTCAGATGTTATGCCTCAAATATCAGTATATGCGTGAGTCCTGTTGATTGAAAAATTAGTGGATTCAAAAGTCATGACAGCCATGTTCTTTTGCAGAAGTTATTACCAGTGGGAATTCGTGGGAAGCTGACATCTAATGTATATGTCGCCATTACTGAACTATGTATGTTTTTTAAAGATTTGTGCGCTTAAGTAGTAAATCGAGATATATTGCAGAAGATGGAAGAAGATATTACTACCATACTCTGTAAATTTGAGCAAATTTTTTCACCATAATTTTTTTATGTCATGGTCCATTTAGCAATACACTTATGCCAGGAGGCATTATTGGATGGTCCAGTGCAGTTCCGTTGGATGTATCCAGTTGAAAGATATTTGAGTCGTTTAAAGCGCACTGTTAGGAATAAAGACAGAGCTGAGGGTTTAATAGCAGATGCCTATATACATGATGAATGGTTAACGTTTTGCTCTCTATATTTTCGTGGTGTTGAGACACGATTTAATTGTCAAGAGCGAAATGTTGATTTTGAGGCTCCGCCTCCTCGTGAGCTATCAGTGTTTTCCCAGAATGTACAACCCTTAGGTGCACAAACAGGTTACGATTTAATTGATAGAGAGTTGGGTAAAATTCGTTGGTACATGATAAATAATTTCCGAGAGATTGATTGCTATCTCAGGTATGTTGTTGCATGCTTTGAGAAATTATAGTCAAATGTCGTTTAATTATAACTTATGTGCTCAAAATATTATTTTCTTTTGCACATATATGCAGTGATCACATGGATAAATTTAGGATGGAATGCGTAGAGAATATAGAGGCAAGACATAAGGAAGAATTTTTCGAATGGTTTGAACAATGTGTATCAATTAAAACTACATTATGATTATTTAATTTGTAATGTTTTAATTCTGGGTTACTTTTAATACGTATATATTATTGAAATTGATAGATTTTGGAATAACGTACTCATGATCCCGGATCAGTTTCTTCTGAATTGTATGCATTAGCCCGTGGTCCCTCTAATAGAGCACTTCGATACACTGCATGCACGGTTCGAGATTATAGATTCTATACTCTAGACCGTGAACGTAATAGAAAAATTCAAAACTGTGGTGTGTTAGTCGAGGGAAGTCATGGAACAGACGATATTGATTATGATAGTGTCATACGTGATATTATCGAATTGAAATATCTGAGTGGGTTTGTAACATATATCTTTAAGTGTGATTGGTGGGACTTAGGTAATGGTCGGGTGTCGATACATAGGGATAATAACTTTACGAGTATTAATATGGCATCTAAATGGTACAAAGATGATCCATTCGTATTGGCTTGTCAAGCTACCCAAGTCTATTACTTGATTGATCCAACGAAAAGTATTGATGAAGATAATGGAGAGATAACTTGGCGAGTAGTATAGAAATTTGTTCTTCAAAATCTATATGAAACAGGAACGAGTGCGGATTACGAGAATAGTAGAGATGAAGATAACAGTCCGATAGTAGAGACCTACCAAGAAGATGGAGAGGGTATTAACTTATTTGTTGACCTCAGTGCACTCGAGTTGCTCCCCTTGTGTAGAGATGATGTTCCACCCGTCCTTCTCGACCCGTCTGTATTAAATGATCATTCAATTCAAGTTAGTGAAAAAGAAGAAGGAAAAGAATCAGAAGAAGAGGATGAAGTAGAATCCGGGGAGGAAGTGGATAAGGAGGACAAAGAAGAGGTTGATGACGACGACGAAGATGCTATTGAAGGAGATTCTGAAATAAGCATGGAAAATACATCCAAAGATGAAGAATAAAAGTATTAAATATTTTATTCATATAGGTGACTATAAAATATTTAATTTTTCAATAATTTTTTCTAATGAATTTTCTTTATCATATTAATCATGCCTCAATGATGCTGCCAAAACGACAACGAAGAAATTTGCCCCCTCCGCCTAGTCCAAGTCCCGAACCTATTGAGGACTCTCCACCAGAGTGTTTCCCTCTTGAAGATCAAGTGCAGACGCAAGAGAACAACAATCAGTCGACACCTACCAGTAAGAAAATAACAACATAGTTAATTATATATCAATACTTTTATCTCAATAACTATATAGATATAATTATATTATATCTAATAGTTGATGCATCCGCTCATCGTGGTTGTGGTTATACACGTGGCATTTCTCTTGAGAAATGCCGAAGGCATAGAAAACTTAAGGTCAACATTCCTAATAATTTCACTGGAGGCGTGGATGATAGTGCAGCAATGCTTTCTTCATATATTGGTACAGTTATCCGAGCTTATACTCCATTTTATGTGCGATCATGGTGAGATGTTTCGCTCGAGATTAAGAAGCACATTCGGAGCCGTGTGCTGATGAGTTTACGTTGAGAATACATTTGTTGTATACTATATTAGTATATTATATTTTTAACGTAATTCACTTATTAGGATTAATTCGAACTCAACTTTGACCGTAGCGAGAATTTGAGAACTATGAATGGGTTGATGGCTACAGTATTTCGACGTCACAAGGGACGATGTCATGACCACTTCAAGAAGTTTGAGACGGTTGAAGAGGCTGCGCAATCCCCTTTCCAGCAGATGAAGTTAGACGATTGGAGAAAGTATTGTGATCTTTTCGTAACTTCAGATTATCAGATATTCTGGATTAATAATATCTAATGATTATTTACATATATATTTGGGCTATATATTTTATGTATATATATCAATTAACATTCTTAATTAATTTTGTAGTATTTAAGTTCCACGAATACTAATAATAGATCCGCTTTGACTGTCCACCATCGTGCTGGTTTAAGATCATTCTACCATCTTACTGAGAAAATAGTAATTAATAATATTATAGAATATATATTTATTTAACTATTTTTATTTAAGTACTAATATCATCTTTTTAAAATTGCTAATGTGGCTTTGTTAGAAACGTGATGATCCAGAAAATTTTTCCCTCATTCATGTCTATGCTGTTGCTCACACTAATGAGAGTAGTGAGTGGATGGATCCTGTCGCTGCAGATAATTATGTAAGCGTTGTTATTTTTGTTAAATCAATTATGCAACATGTGAAAATTTTATTTTTTATTTCTTTTAATACGTTACTTATTGTGTGTTTTCTTTGACATGACAGGAAAAAATGATGGAGATACATTCAATTTCTAAAGAATCCTCTCCAAGTGACATAGACATATTCACGCAAGTGCTCAGACCCAACTCTAGTATGACAAGAGGTTCGGGACGATCTTTCAAGCATTCTGGTTCATCCTCCTCACCCTCTTTGACTTCACAAATTAATAATCTTACCAAAAATTTGGAAGCCGTAAGACGCGAGAATGAGTATATGAGATCGAGGCAGCAAGAGTTGGAGTCCCTCTTAGAGCGACAATCTCTTTTAGAGACGTGTTTGCAGGACCAACAAAGAGACCCGGAAGAAAGAATGGACAATGAAGTCCAACAACAAGTGCAGCGGGAGATGATAGTGCAAATGGAGCGTGTTATATCATTGCAACAGAAGCGAGGTAGGTGAGGAAAGAAGAAATGAATTCTCTCACTTCAATTCATCTATATAACTTTTACTATCTAATTTTAAAACTTTTTAAGACATTTTTAGTTGTAGAATATTTATGATGTGTAATATGATACAATTAGTATATTTATTAATTTCTTAAGAAATTAATGATAAACCCCACACTTTTTAAAAGAAGTGCGCATGACTTACATATCATAATACTATAAATATCATTTGAATCTTATAAATCAAACTATGTCATATATTAGAATATCATCTCTCTCTAAAAAGTTAATCTGGCATTACTTTATTTTATGTAAAATCCTAGGATGAATTTCGAATGTGGCCACACATATTTTTTATTTTTTATATTTTTTAATGGTTAAAGAAATTATTATTAGTGAATTTATTAATGTTTTTATTTTTTTTAATAATTATGAATTTTTTAAAAATATCATTTACACTAATCTACATATTTAAGATACACATTTAGTATGCGAGTCATACTACATCCATCGAGGGTGTAGTCCAAGGATGAGTCCCGATAAGATTATTTGACTTTTCTTTTTTTTTTTTCATTCATTTTTTTTAATATACTTATGCATTTTAATAAAATTAAAATATTATTCAAAAATACTATCCTAATTACTAATCAAATAAAGATATATAGACAACATTTCCTTCAGAATGCACCTAACATTATAATTGTCCTTATTTTTTACGGCTGATAGAGAGCCGTCTTCTGCACGATTCATCAATATAAACCCAGTTGGCGTAGAGCCGGTAAAACTGTGTGCTGCTACAGGCGTTGACCTCTCTCACTTCCAGACCAAGCTGCTTCAGCAAGAGGGCTCCGACCAATCTCCTCCCTCATCAAGGCAAGTGGTCATTTCGTTCTTTTTAGTACTTATTTCACTGTTTCCTCATCGTCCACTTCAATCCCTCTCTCTCTCTCTCTCTCTCTCTCTCTCTCTCTATATATAATATGAAGTTCTTAATCTGCAAAATGGACACAGATGTCTTCGGAATCCTACACGTTCGGGCCTCACAAAATATCCCACACGGGAGTATTCTTCACCACTCATCTTTCCTTTGCCATGGTTAATCTCCGCCCTGTCTCTCCTGGTATGCGTCTCCACCTCTTATTTGCCAAATAGAAAAAGAAAAGCTAGAAAATGCGACCTTTACGTCTAGGAGAAAACAAGAAAAGGAAAAGATGATCTTTGTAATGATGCAAGTTAATAATTATGATAACTCATCTAGTGCTATGTAAAAATCCAACTTAGAATCTGTGTACACAATGACTACAATAATGGGTTGGGTTCGATCAGAACTTGTATGCTCTAAACTTTTAACAAAGGGAGAATGCTTCAGAAGCGTGTCTTTCTTATAATCTAAGCCTAGATCATACTTTTGCCCATGAATTACATACTGTTCTACAATCATGTCATGATTTCCTTTTCTACATCATGTATTGGTGTGCTTCACACTAGATTCATTACTTCCTGCAATCTTTTGGCCTTTAATTTTAATTTCAGCTGATCCTCTCTTCATACTTGTGTGTTAATTTGTTGTGGCCCCTGTGAGGGGTGCTAGCGAAATGGTAGGATAGCCCAGAAAGTGCATCAGAAGGTGCAGTTTTATGAGGAAAGGCATAATATAGTTATATATATAAATCAAAAGGCGCCAGTGGTCTAATTTGCCCGCTTTGTTTTTGGTGAATTTCTTTTGTACTGTTCTTAAAGTTTGAATGGCCAACTATTCTTCTCTTGTTGTGACGTGATTCTCATTTCCTTTGCAGGTCATATCCTTTCCTCCTGAACATAACAATGTTATGTTGGGATTGATTTTGGAATCATTTTATTGCCTTTGTTTTGTTCCGAAAATAAGAGTAGTGATACACATATATACAATTTTATACACAATATTATACTTATTGAGTGGCAGCTCCATTTTACGGATATTTTCTGTTTTAATTCAAAATTTTCAAATTTTGAATTTTAAAATTTTTACAATTTTTAATAGCTATTACATCAGCATATATGATCATCATTATATAAGTAAAATTGGAAGAAGAGAGAGTATTTTCTAAAAATAAAGTACAATCACCTTGGATTTGATGCAATATGTTGTCACCTGGTACTGTGCAGTACATGCATTCAAGGATGCTATGTGCAGAGTATTTTCTCCTGCAGAATGATTGAGAAGGACCTCTTTGTGACTGAGCATATGACACGCATTTATGTACTCATAAGGGCTGCTGTCTTGAGATTCAGCAACTTTTTAGAACATCCAATGACTGCCAAGCTTTGCCAGGTTTCATGCACACCGTTCACTCATAATGCCAAAATCCAAATCTTAGAAACCTAAGTCACTTGTCCCAAATAAGGCTTGCATTAAGATCTCAAATGTAAAAATACTATTCGCGGTACTCTTGATGTGTACCGTTCACGGCTACTACTGCTATGGGTACAAGTCAAATAGCTTTGTCCTACATCACATGGGGGGTTCTTGTGGCAGTAATGGAGCATACAGTTCAATGTGCTTATTGCTATAGGATATTGACCAAAGCCTTTGGGTACAGTACCCTACTCATGTGAATTGTGAAATTATTGTTTATCCTAAAAACTTAAGCTAGTAGAAGAGGCAGATTTAAATAATTGTTATATTCTTGGCACTCCCCTTCACGTGTGAGTTATATTGCTTCTCAATGAGTGAGCACAACACGTAGAATATTTAATTAAATGGGTTAGAGTATAGAGTCAGGATTTGAACTCAGGATCTCTACTATGATACCATCTAAGCTTTTGGAAAAAGTGATGATTTCACACCTACAACTCATTGGATATGATTGACCAAAGGCATAAATCATCCATCTTCATATCTACAATGCTAGACCTGCATCACCACTTACTATGATCACCACTTAAAACTGTACATGCTGCTATATATGCACCCCAGAATTCAAATTGAGAGTTTTACATGTCAAATATTTGGATTTTGAGGTATTAATTTGTTGTGGACCTGTAATCTTATCATTGGTTCAATATTCAAGGTTGACTTGACATTAATATGTACATGTGCTCATATGTTCAAGGCGTGAGGTTAAGCGTGTTGCTGATCTCACTGCTGATGAGATTTGTGATTTATGGCTCACAGCACAAAAGGTTGGTGGTATGCTTGAGAGCTACCACAAAGCATCATCTGTCACATTTACAATCCAAGTAAGCTGGTTGTTATTTACTAGAATATCAGTTACTATCCTTCTTTTAAAACGGTGGTGTTTGATTACAGACAGCTAGCACTTAATGTTCATATTTTCACCCCAATTAGTCACTACTCCTGAGTAATGATGTATTTTTAGGTCATTTGAAACTAAATGCATGATCTTTGTTTAAACCTTAGGATGGACCCCAGTCAGGACAGACAGTACCCCATGTTCACATCCACATCGTGCCAAGGAAAGGTGGTGACTTCGAGAGGAATGATGAGATCTATGATGCTGTAAGATGGAAACTTTCTTCACTGCTTACTATTGGTTTTTATGTTTGTTTTCACCTTTTACTTGAATATTTACAATTTTTCTGTTTATTAACATGGTTTAGATAAACAAAAAGGAGAAAGAATTAAAGAAAAATCTTGACTTAGATCAGGAAAGAAGGGACAGAAGCCTTGAGGAGATGTCACATGAGGCAGATGAATACAGAAAGATCTTGTAAATTTTCCTTTTTATCAGCCAGAAACTTCTACTACAGGTTATCTTTTCCGCATAAAGTTCATGTTAAATAATAATAATAATAATAAAAAATTTATGCGTGATTATCTTGGTAACTTGACCTTATTTGAATTGTAAGAGGAAAACTTTTTTTCCTTTCTTCTGAAAGGGAAAGATATTTGTCTACCTAATGTCTAATGAACAGTGGAGATTGATATTCCTTTGCTTGTAAGATGATATATTCTTACCGTTTCCATTTGTGGAGATTTGATGTTCTCATCTAGGATAATTATATATTCATACTACTGTTAAATTCATACTCAAATGGTTAATAGTTCAAATTTGTGATGAACATTTGTTTGGGGAAATTGGAAACTCGGTTAGAAGGAAAACTCTACCAACAAAGTCCTAACTAATCTTGAAGGTGCACAGACTATTGACAAGGAGTTTATCCCAAATGCATCTTAAGTACTTAAATAAGATGTTCTCTTGGTCTGATGGTCTCTAAAGATTGTTTACATTCAAAAATTCAAACCTTAGACCTAAAGGTCTTACGATTTGAGTCAATCCCTAGGAATTCTCTCGTCATAAAATAAACGTGTCCATTTGAAAATGTAATATTCATAGGCGTGAAACACATCCCGTTACATGGCCTGAATAATAAAATTACATTTCCAATATTACATTTTCAAAGAAAATCCTACTACAAAACTTCCAAGAAAATAATAAATAAATAGGGATGCTACATCATCGATATACTTATAAGCCACATCTTATCCATTCACATAAAAATAAATATATACATTACACATAAACCCAACAAATTATCAATATCAACTCTATCCATTTTAATAAAATAAATAAATAAATAAATAAATAAGCTGAAACATGCAATCATAGTGGTATGCATGATAGTTCAATGGATAGAGAACCCATATTCTCAACTAATGAGAATGGCTTAATAGGTAATGAAATTTAGGGACACATTCAATATGGACATGCCTTTAACAATAATTCAAAAGATAAATCCATAACTAATCTATATAAATATTCATATAACACAGAATAAATGGACTTGAGGAAGAATGAATAGTGTCCCAGTTTTTTTAAGCACATTATTAAAAATAATTTAAAAAATAATTTTTTTGTTCTCAGCCTAGAAAAGAAATATGAATCAACTTTAAACACCAACACATGAGTACACGTGCCACACGTGATAAAAATTGGACACCAAAAGTAGCCGCACATGCCACCACGCTCGTCCTACGCGTGTGTAACACTCCCTTCCTGTAGGCTAGGTGTGTCACGTGTTTTTCATAAAATAAACCTGGCAAAAGATCTCATATTAAATGAAAAACAATTTAGAATTTATTTCATGAAACTTTGTCTGATAAAAATGTCTTAAAAAACTTAAATGAATAAATTGAATAAAAGTCATGTCATGAATGCACTAAAATAAATTTATTTCTAGAAGGTCTGAAACTAAAATAACTGCTCCTTCTAATCCTGGTCTGCCTGCTCGTAATCATCATCCTCATCTGGGTGGTTAAAAACATGAAAACAAATTAAAATGAGTCAAATACTCAGTAAGAAATCCATCACAACGTTAATATACTAAACATAAAGTTTTTATAAAAGTTTTCATGCTGCGAACTTAAAATTCATGACTGTTCATACTGATATTTATGCTATGCATGACTGATTTATTTGAATTAACTGACTGATCTGTTTTAACTAACTGAACTGACAAGCCAACACACTTAACCCTGTGTGCGAGGTTGTGCACCAGCCCCACGTCCCGTGGCCACGAGGGGAGCCGCTGATAATATTCTGGCATACTATGGTGAACCACGCTTGAGTCCGTGGCTTGCACATCTACCCTGATCTGAACTGCATTGGTACCATGCATCTGAATGACCATATAATTAACTGATCTGATCTTATCTTGCACTTGAACTTAAGATAGCTTACGTGTCTTATACACATGAGATGCATGACATAATACATACATAATTATAATTTCTGAATTTGAACATGATGCCGAATGATATGATCGTATGCTATGCTGGATGACATGTTTGCATATGACATGAGTGGTACATAAATAATGGCTGACAGTAAACTGGCTTGAATAATACTGATATATAAGCTAAACTGTGATGTTCCTAATTTGTGATCAAATTACTTACTTTGCTGTGCTTCTTCTTAAATCTTAAGTCGTAATTCGTCACCTATACACAATATTAAATATTACTAAATCTGTTTAGAAACAACATGTACTAATAACCTATTTAATTAAATTCCTAATCTAGAAGATAGTCAAATAAACATCTTGCTTAACACCATAAAATTAATAAATTCTTATATCTTTAAATTACTTAAAATACTAATAACATATTTCTTTATTTTAAATTTACAACTTCAATAGCATAAAAATATCAAAATCTATTATAAAAATATTAGAGGTTCACTTCATAACATAGATTTAAAGTATTTAAAATAAATGATTAACCACTGTAATTTAAATATTAATATAATATCTAATCTTTCAATATTATTAAATATATATCTAAGTTTAATAAAAACACAATTGGTGGAAACACCGGATTCATAAGGATAAACTTAATAGTATTCAACATAAAATTATTGTAGGCTATTAGTATAATTCAATCTTAATTTAATACTTAATAACACAATAGTTTTATTAATATCCTGCTATATATACAAAGGAAAATCAACTAAAATATTAGGCTCAAAGATATATTTTAAAATATATTTCAAATCTTCTAAACACTTTCTTATAATAAAAACTTATGATTAATATATTTATTAAAGTAAAAACTTTGACTTGATTAAAATTCCAAACCAGTAAAATCAATAAAACAGTTTATTGAAACATAATAAAATTAAGCCCAATTTAAAGTACATTAAAAGGTTCCTACAAAATGATCTACGGGAGCTTTCAAAGCAAAGGTTTTAAAGGCATAAAGGTAATCTTACTATTATAGTATGTAGTAAATAAAAACCTGAAAACACAACTTAATACTATAAAGAGAAACAGAGGCTCGGGAGAGAGGGAAAGAGACGTGCGAGGCAGGGGCTCACTGTGGAAGAGAAGCGGACGTGCGGCGGCTATGGGTGGTTGGCAGTCATGCTAGTCGGTGGTTTCTGGCACCGTGGTTGTGCTCCAACGTCTTAGGGTGATCGGCGATGGGCTGAGTAAAGCACATGGGCCTCTTTTGGTTGTTGACAGTGGAGAGATGCGGCTGGCCATTGGCTTACGGTGGCTGTCCAACGCATCGACGCATTCTGGGTATATTCCGGTGGTGGCAAATTTTTGGGCTGTCTGTAGCTGCTTCAGCATGGTGGGGATTCTTTGGTTTCTCATGAACGGGGCTGTAGTAGGTGCTCTGTTTCTTGGTGCAAGAACAGGGGGCTATCGTGAGGTTGAGGGTGGGCTGGGCAGAGTTGGTAGTTTGGGGTGGTGGTGGTGCAAGGAGTTTTGCGCCTCTTTTCGAGTGGATGAAAACCGGGCTGGTTTCGGTTGTTTTTCCTGGACGTGGCCTGGAGGCTGTGCATGAAGTTGAGGGCAGCGTGCATGGTGCAAAACATGGCTGTGTCCGTGCGAGAGGAAGGGTCGTGGGTCTTATTTTCGTGGTAGTTCACGGTAGGGGCAACGGCTGCTAGTGCAAAACCATAGAGTTGCTGCGGCAACCCTAGCTCTAGGTTGAAGATATTTTCGTCTATCACGTACGAGTTCTATATATAAAGGGACGGTTGCAGAAAAAATAGAATGGAGACGTGCATGGACTATGAAATTAACGTGTGATATACGGTTGCAACAAAATAAAAACAAAACCCTAAAGCTGAGGGGAAGAGAGCCATACGTGCATGTGCATGTGAAACCGTGAGTAAGTTTAGGAATCTTAATCCTGATAGAACTCTAATTTAATAATCCTAGAAAATTTGATAATAATAATAATAATAATAATAAAATAATAAAACTTATCTTATAGTCTAAATTTAGGATCGGGTTGTTACAGCATGTGAGCTTCATTTTGGCTTTAGAGGCTATCTTGGCTCTGCTTCACTTGTCGCAACAAAGAGTGTACATCACCTCCGTAGCTCAAGGTTTTTTCCAACGTCAAAAGATAAATTTTAGTCATTTTAATGTGTATGTGTGTCAATAAAATGAGCAAACACGCACCCCAAGTGCAAGGGTGGATCACGCTCTCTGTAGCCAAGAGTGAGATTGGTAAAAAAACTGTTCATCGTCTTCTTCCTCAATCTAAATTTCTATTGTTTCCCGATTTTTACCACCTGTTTTCAATTGGTTATAACTTACTCATACTAAGTCCAAGTTAAGCATATGATATGTCAAATTAAGTCCATATTTCTAATCATATAAAATTTATGTCCAGAAAATAAGATTTGGGTGGTTAAAAATTGGCTCAAAGTCATGGTCCAAACATGAACTTTAAAATTAGGGTTTTGGATTTCTTCTTCTATATGCAACGAAATTTCACTAAATTTAATAGATATATTTATGACATTATAAGGAATGTTTTCATGTAGAAAAATTTAATCTTAAACATGTCATACAGTAATCATGGCATATCATCAATTACATGTTTTTAAACTCGTTCCAAAGCATCAAATAACATGTAATCATGTTCATAAGGGCGAAAATAAGCAGCATAGACTCTGATACCAACGCTAAATAAGGCTAATCGAATTACTTCAAGAAGATAAATTTCCACAAGACCGAATCTTTGCTTGTCTTACAACTCAGTCACTTTGTTGTAACTGCACATCTACATCACTTAGAAAGGTACTAGACTCTCCTAATAAATTCTTCGCTTCAAGATCAAGAGATCTAGATAGTTACTCTAAGAAATTGTAGAGAGAGAGAGAGAGGAGAGCTTTTCTTTTTGTATGTATACTTTTTCCACACTTCTTAATTTAATGTACGTAAAACTCTTACATGGAAGGTTAATTAACTTTCTTGAAGTTAAGTAGTAGTTGTGGGGAGTTAATTAATACTTCATCACTCATGTGGACACAACATGGGTCATGAGATATCCACTACCAATAAATGACAAACATTGCATTATACCAAAGAAAGGCAATGGAATCGACCACCTAGTAAATACGCAAAAGAGCAAATGCAGACTCAGTTGATGGGGCTGAAAAATTATGGTTGCATCGAGCAGGACGATCTGCACTTGTACATATATGAAAAACCTAAAAAAAAAAAAAAAAACCAGCAAGCCAAGTGAAAGCTAGTACAGGTATCAATTCACCAACAAACAAGCATGACTACATATATACATACACACTCTGAGGTGGGGTAAAAGAAGAAACCTTTTTTACGGCATTGGAGGAATTGATGTGGTTGGAATCAATGGCGACAACAACAATCTTAATAGATGAGGAGGACGAGAAGGAGGAAAAGTCATGGCGGACATCAAAATTACCAAACGTGGACACTAATCCCAATCGTGAGCCACGATGATGATAATGGTTGAGGCGACTATTAAAAAATTAATTTTTATAAAAATTTTATACTTACTTTTTTAAAAGGAATATATTATACTTGTAGAATCTATAATTATAAATATCTTCTCTCTATTACAATTTACACCACCCTCCTATGCCTTTCCAACACTTTTGCCTCGACGGACTTAAGGGTTGGTTTGGTTACACAAAATCTAACTATCTCATCTCATCTCATCTTATCATTACAAATTTTTCAAACTTCTACACAAAATATAATAAATAATTCAACTTTTTCAAATTTCAAAACAAAAACAATATTACAAAAGTATAATATAACAATATTTTATTCAACTTTCAACAAAATATCTCATATCATCTGAACTGCGTAACCAAATGAAGCCTAAATGACCAAATCAAAGAATCCTATCTTGCAGTTATCTAATCTTGCTTTTAATAAAAAGTTAAAAAATGAAATAATTAAATTTAAAAAGTTTGGAAAATAAATAATTTTACTAAGAATTATAATATAAATATATAAGAATTAATATTTTTTATAACAATAGAAAAATGATTTAAAAAAAATAAATCATAAATTTATATATTATTAAAGAGTTATTATGCAAAGCTGTAAAAATAGAAAAAAGAGTTTAAAAATAAATACTTGTAGTAAAATTCATTTTAATTATAAACCGAAACAAAATATTCACATTTTTTTTTGAGAAATTATATTTGCAATTATAGGATGTGCAAGTCTAATACACTTTTTTCAAAAAAAAAATAAATAAATAAATCTGGAACTCACATAAAAATGTATTTATTTTTAATGATAAACCCAACATTTTTACAAAAAAAATACGCATGACTTACATATCTTAAGACTATAAATATCATTTGAATCATACAAATCAAATTATGTCATTTATTAGAATATCATCTCTCTCTAAAAAGTCAATCTGCCATTACTTTATTTTATGTAAAATCTTAGGATGAATTTCGAATGTGGCCACATATATATATATTTTTTTAATGGTTAAAGAAATGACTATTAGTAAATTTATTAATGTTTTTATTTTTTTAATAATTAAGAATTTTTTAAAAATAACATTTACACTAATCTGCATATTTAAGATACACATTTAATATACGAGTCGTTCTACATCCATGTGTAGTCCAAGGATGACTCCCGATAAGGTCATTTGACTTTTTTTTTCTTTTTTTCATTCATTTTTTTTAAATATCCTTATGCATTTTAAAAAAATTAAAATATTATTCAAAAATACTGTCCTAATTACTAATTAAATAAACATATATAGACGACATTTCCTTCAGAATGCACCCAACATTATAATTGTCCTTATTTTTTACTGCTTATAGAGAGCCCTCTTCTGCACGATTCATCAATATAAATCCAGTTGGCGTAGAGCCGGTAAAACTGTGTGCTGCTACAGGCGTTGACCTCTCTCACTTCCAGACCAAGCTGCTTCAGCAAGAGGGCTCCGACCAATCTCCTCCCTCATCAAGGCAAGTGGTCATTTCGTTCTTTTTAGTACTTATTTCACTGTTTCCTCATCGTCCACTTCAATCTCTCTCTCTCTCTCTCTCTCTATATATATATATAATATGAAGTTCTTAATCTGCAAAATGGACACAGATGTCTTCGGAATCCTACACGTTCGGGCCTTACAAAGTATCCCACACGGGAGTATTCTTCACCACTCATCTTTCCTTTGCCATGGTTAATCTCTGTCCTGTCTCTCCTGGTATGCGTCTCCACCTCTTATTTGCCAAATAGAAAAAGAAAAGCTAGAAAATGCGCCACCTTTACGTCTTTGAGAAAACAAGAAAAGGAAAAGATGATCTTTGTAATGATGCAAGTTAATAATTATGATTACTCATCTAGTGCTATGTAAAAATCCAACTTAGAATCTGTGTACACAATGACTACAATAATGGGTTGGGTTCGATCAGAACTTGTATGCTCTAAACTTTAACAAAGGGAGAATGCTTCAGAAGCGTGTCTTTCTTATAATCTAAGCCTAGATCATACGTTTGCCCATGAATTACATACTGTTCTACAATCATGTCATGTGGATTTATTGATTTCATTTTCTACATCATGTATTGGTGTGCTTCACACTAGATTCATTACTTCCTGCGATCTTTTGGCCTTTAATTTTAATTTCAGCTGATCCTCTCTTCATACTTTGTGTGTTAATTTGTTGTGGCCCCTGTGAGGGGTGCTAGCGAAATGGTAGGATAGCCCAGAAAGTGCATCAGAAGGTGCAGTTTTATGAGGAAAGGCATAATATAGTTATATATATAAAGCAAAAGGCGCCAGTGGTCTAATTTGCCCGCTTTGTTTTTAGTGAATTTCTTTTGTACTGTTCTTAAAGTTTGAATGAGCAACTATTCTTCTCTTGTTGTGATGTGATTCTCTTTTCCTTTGCAGGTCATATCCTTTCCTCCTGAACATAACAATGTTATGTTGGGATTGATTTTGGAGTCATTTTATTGCCTTTGTTTTGTTTCGAAAATAAGAGTAGTGATACACATATATACAATTTATACACAATATTATACTTACTGAGTGGCAGTCCCATTTTACGGGTATTTTCTGTTTTAATTCAAATTTTTCAAATTTTGAGCTTTAAAATTTTTACAATTTTTAATAGCTATTACATCAGCATATATGATCATCATTATATAAGTAAAATTGGAAGAAGAGATAGTATTTTTCTAAAAATAAAGTACAATCACCTTGGATTTGATGCAATATGTTGTCACCTGGTACTGTGCAGTACATGCATTCAAGGATGCTATGTGCATAGCATTTTCTCCTGCAGAATGATTGAGAGGGACCTCTTTGTGACTGAGCATATGACACGCATTTATGTACACACAAGGGCTGCTGTCTTGAGATTCAGCAACTTTTTAGAACATCCAATGACTGCCAAGCTTTGCCAGGTTTCATGCACTCCATTCACTCTAATGCCAAAATCCAAATCTTAGAAACCTAAGTCACTTGTCCCAAATAAGGCTTGCATTAAGATCACAAATGTAAAAATACTATTCGCAGTACTCTTGATGTGTACCGTTCACGGCTACTGCTATTGGTACAAGTCAAATAGCTTTGTCCTACATCGCACGAGGGGTTCTTGTGGCAGTAATGGAGCATATAGTTCAATGTGCTTATTGCTTTAGGATATTGACCAAATCCTTTGGGTACAGTACCCTACTCATGCGAAATGTGAAATTACTATTTATCCTAAAAATAAAACTAGTAGAAGAGGCAGATTTAAATAATTGTTATATTCTTGGCACTCCCCTTCATGTGTGAGTTATACTCCTTCTCAATGAGTGAGTCTAACACGTAGAATATTTAATTAAACGGGTTAGAGTGTAGAGTCAGGATTTGAACTCAGGATCTCTGCTATGATACCATCTAAGCTTTTGGGAAAAGGGATGATTTCACACCTACAACTCATTGGATTTGATTGATCAAAGGACATAAATCATCCATCTTCATATCTACAATGCTAGACCTGCATCACCACTTCTTATGATCACCACTTAAAATTGTACATGCTACTATATATGCACCCCAGAATTCAAATTGAGAGTTTTACATGTCAAATATTCGGATTTTGAGGTATTAATTTGTTGTGGACTTGTAATCTTATCATTGGTTCAATATTCAAGGTTGACTTGACATTAATATGTACATGTGCTCATATGTTCAAGGCGTGAAGTTAAGCGTGTTGCTGATCTCACTGCTGATGAGATTTGTGATTTATGGCTCACAGCACAAAAGGTTGGTGGTATGCTTGAGAGCTACCACAAAGCATCATCTCTCACATTTTCAATCCAAGTAAGCTGGTTGTTATTTACTAGAATATCAGTTACTATCCTTCTTTTAAAACTGTGGTGTTTGATGACAGACAGCTAGCACTTCATGTTCATATTTTCACACCCCAATTAGTCACTACTCCTGAGTAATGATGTATCTTTAGGTCATTTGAAACTAATGCATGATCTTTGTTTAAACCTTTGGATGGACCCCAGGCAAGACAGACAGTACCCCATGTTCACATCCACATCGTGCCAAGGAAAGCTGGTGACTTCGAGAGGAATGATGAGATCTATGATGCTGTAAGATGGAAACTTTCTTCACTGCTTACTATTGGTTTTTATGTTTGTTTTAACCTTTTACTTGAATATTTACATTTTTTCTGTTTATTAACATGGTTTAGATAAACAAAAAGGAGAAAGAATTAAAGAAAAATCTTGACTTAGATCAGGAAAGAAGGTACAGAAGCCTTGAGGAGATGTCACAAGAGGCAGATGAATACAGAAAGATCCTGTAAATTTTCCTTTTTATCAGCCAGAAACTTCTACTACAGGTTATCTTTTCCGCATAAAGTTCATGTTAAATAATAATAATAATAATAAATTTATGCGTGATTATCTTGGTAACTTGACCTTATTTGAATTGTAAGAGGAAAACTTTTTTTCCTTTTCTTCTGAAAGGGAAAGATATTTGTCTACCTAATGTCTAATGACCAGTGGAGATTGATATTCCTTTGCTTGTAAGATGATATAATTCTTACCGTTTCCATTTGTGGAGATTTGATGTGCTCATCTAGGATAATTATATATTCATACTACTGTTAAATTCATACTCAAATGGTTAATGGTTCAAATTTGTGATGAACATTTGTTTGGGGAAATTGGAAACTCGGTTAGGAGGAAAACTCTACCAACAAAGTCCTAACTAATCTTGAAGATGTACAGACTATTGACAAGGAGTTTATCCCAAATGCATCTTAAGTACTTAAATAAGATGTTCTCTCGGTCTGATGGTCTCTAAAGATTGTTTGCATTCAAAAATTCAACCCTTGGACCTAAAGGTCTTACCATTTGAGTCAATCCCTAGGAATTCTCTCATCATAAAATAAATGTGTCCATTTGAAAATTCAAACCATAGACCTAAAGGTCTTACCATTTGAAAATGTAACATTCATAGACGTGAAACACATCCCTTTACATGGCCTGAATAATAAAATTACATTTCCAATATTACATTTTCAAAGAAAATCCTACTACAAAACTTTCAGGAAAATAATAAATAAATAGAGATGCTACATCATCGATATACTTATAAGCCACATCTTATCCATTCACATAAAAATAAATATATACATTACACATGAACCTAACAAATTATCAATATCAACTCTATCCATTTTAATAATAATAAAAAAAAATAAGCTCAAACATCCAATCATAGTGGTATGCATGATGATTCAATGGATAGAGAACCCATATTCTCAACTAATGAGAATGGTTTAATAGGTCATCAAAGTTAGGGACACATTCAATATGGACATGCATTTAACAATAATTCAAAAGATACATCCATAACTAATCTATATAAATATTCATATAACACAGAATAAATGGACTTGAGGAAGAATGACTAGTGTCCCAGTTTTTTTTAAGCACATTATTAAAAATAATTTAAAATATATATATATTTTTTGTTCTAAGCCTAGAAAAGAAATATGAATCAACTTTAAACACCAACAGATGAGTACACGTGCCACACGTGATAAAAATTGGACACCAAAAGTGGCCACACGTGCCACCACGCTCCTCCTGTGCATGTGGGCTTCGTTTTGGCTCTAGAGACTGTCTTGCCTCTGCTTCACTTGCTGTAACAAAGAGTGTACACCACCTCCGTAGCTCAAGATTTTTTCCGACGTCAAAAGATAAATTTTAGTCATCTTAATGTGTATGTGTGTCAATAAAATGAGCATACACGCATCCCAAGTGCAAGGGTGGATCACGCTCTCTGTAGCCAAGAGTGAGATTGGTAAAAAAACTGTTCATCGTCTTCTTCCTCAATCTAAATTTCTATTGTTTCCCGATTTCGACCACCTGTTTTCAATTGGTCATAACTTACTCATACTAAGTCCAAGTTAAGCATATGAAATGTCAAATTAAGTCCATATTTCTAATCATATAAAATTTATGTCCAAAAAATAAGATTTGGGTGGTTAAAAATTGGCTCAAAGTCTTGGTCCAAACATGAACTTTAAAATTAAGGTTTTGGATTTCTTCTTCTATATGCAACGAAATTTCACCAAATTTAACAGATATATTTATGACATTATAATGAATGTTTTCATGTAGAAAATTTAATCTTAAACATGTCATACAGTAATCATGGCATATCATCAATTACATGTTTTTAAACTCGTTCCAAAGCATCAAATAACATGTAATCATGTTCATAAGGGCAAAAACAAGCAGCATAGAATCTGATAGCAATGCTAAATAAGGCTAATTGAATTACCTCAAGGAGATAAATTTCCACAAGGCCTGATCTTTGCTTGTCTTACAACCCAGTCACTTTGTTGTGACTGCACATCTACATCACTTAGAAAGGTATTAGACTCTCCCAATAAATTCCTCACTTCAAGATCAAGAGATCTAGATAGTTACTCTAAGAAATTGTAAAGAGAGAGAGAGAGAGAGAGCTTTTCTTTTTGTATGTATACTTTTTCCGCACTTCTTAATTTAATGTACGTAAAACTCTTACATGGAAGGTTAATTAACTTCCTTGAAGTTAAGTGGTAGTTGTCGGGAGTTAATTAATAACTTCATCACCCATGTGGACACAACATGGGTCATGAGATGTCCATTACCAACAAATGACAAACGTTGCATTATACCAAAGAAAGGCAATGGAATCGACCACCTAGTAAATACGCAAAAGAGCAAATGCAGACTCAGTTGATGGGGCTGAAAAATTATGGTTGCATCGAGCAAGACGATCTGCACTTGTACATATATGAAAAACCTAAAAAAAAAAAAAAAACCAGCAAGCCAAGTGAAAGCTAGTACAGGTATCAATTCACCAACAAACAAGCATGACTACATACATACATACACACTCTGAGGTGGGGTAAAAGAAGAAACCTTTTTTACGGCATTGGAGGAATTGATGTAGTTGGCATTAATGGCAACAACAACAATCTTAATAGATGAGGACGACGAGAAGAAGGAAAAGTCATGGCGGACGTTGAGATTACCAAACGTGGACACCAATCCCAATCATTAGCCACAATGATGATAATGGTTGAGGCGACTGCCTCCAATGGCTTTGATAATAGCTGCAAAAGCACCACCAACTCCAACAACTCAATGGATTTATCATTTTAGTCATGGTCATGCCTAACATATTTTTTTGAAGAATGATACATACAGTTATGGTTGTTGGGCGCTAGTTGATTATTAAAAAATTAATTTTTTTATAAATTTTATACTTACTGTTTTAAAATGAATATATTATACTTGCAGAATCCATAATTATAAATATCTTCTCTCTATTACAATGTACACCGCCCTCCTATGCCTTTCCAACACTTTTGTCTTGACGGACTTAAGGGTTGGTTTGGTTACATAAAACCTAACTATCTCATCTCATAATTATAAATTTCTCAAACTTCCACACAAAATATAATAAATAATTTAACTTTTTCAAATCTTAAAATATAAACAATATTACAAAAGTATAATATAACAATATTTTATTCAACTTTCAACAAAATATCTCATATCATCTGAACTGCGTAATCAAATGAGGCCTAAATGACCAACATGCGAAGATAAATCAAAGAATCCTATCCTGCAGTTATCCAATCTTGCTTTTAATAAAAAGTTAAAAAATGAAATAATTAAATTTAAAAAGTTTGGAAAATAAATAATTTTACTAAGAATTATAATATAAATATATAAGAATTAATATTTTTTATAACAATAGAAAAATGATTTTTAAAAAATAAATCATAAATTTATATATTATTAAAGAGTTATGCAAAGTTGTAAAAATAGAAAAAAGAGTTTGAAAATAAATACTTTTAGTAAAATTCATTTTAATTATAAACAGAAACAAAATATTCATATTTTTTTATGAGAAATTATATTTACAATTATAGGATGTGCAAATTTCATACACTTTTTTCAAATAATAATAATAATAATAATAAATCTGGAACTTATATAAAAATTTATTTATTTTTAATGATTAACCCCACATTTTTTAAAAGAAGTGCGCATGACTTACATATTTTAAGACTATGAATATCATTTGAAAGTTACAAATCAAATTATGTCATATATTAGAATATTATCTCTCTCTAAAAAGTCAATCTGGCATTACTTTATTTTATGTAAAATCCTAGGATGAATTTCGAATGTGGCCACACATATATTTTTTATTTTTTTTAATGGTTTAAAAAATGATTATTAGTGAATTTATTACTGTTTTTATTTTTTTAATAATTAAGAATTTTTTAAAAATAGCATTTACACTAATCTGCATATTTAAGATACACATTTAGTATGCGAGTCGTACTACATCCATCGAGGGTATAGCCCAATGATGAGTCCCGATAAGTTCATTTGATTTTTCTTTTCCTTTTTTTTCATTCATTTTGTTTAATATCCTTATGCATTTTAAAAAAATTAAAATATTATTCAAAAATACTTTCCTAATTACTAATTAAATAAAGATATATAGACAACATTTCCTTCGGAATGCACCTAACATTATAATTGTCCTTATTTTGTACTGCTTATTCGTCAATATAAACCCAGTTGGTGTAGAGCCCTCTTCTGCATGATTCGTCAATATAAACCAAGTTGGCGTAGAGCCGGTAAAACTGTGTGCTGCTACAGGCGTTGACCTCTCTCACTTCCAGACCAAGCTGCTTCAGCAAGAGGGCTCCGACCAATCTCCTCCCTCATCAAGGCAAGTGGTCATTTCGTCCTTTTTAGTACTTATTTCACTGTTTCCTAATCGTCCACTTCAATCTCTCTCTCTCTCTCTCTCTCTCTCTCTCTCTCTCTCTCTCTCTCTCTCTCTATATANTTTACGTCTTTGAGAAAACAAGAAAAGGAAAAGATGATCTTTGTAATGATGCAAGTTAATAATTATGATTACTCATCTAGTGCTATGTAAAAATCCAACTTAGAATCTGTGTACACAATGACTACAATAATGGGTTGGGTTCGATCAGAACTTGTATGCTCTAAACTTTAACAAAGGGAGAATGCTTCAGAAGCGTGTCTTTCTTATAATCTAAGCCTAGATCATGCTTTTGCCCATGAATTACATACTGTTCTACAATCATGGCATGTGGATTTTTTTATTTCCTTTTCTACATCATGTATTGGTGTGCTTCACACTAGATTCATTACTTCCTGCGATCTTTTGGCCTTTAATTTTAATTTCAGCTGATCCTCTCTTCATACTTGTTTGTTAATTTGTTGTGGTCCCTGTGAGGGGTGCTAGCGAAATGGTAGGATAGCCCAGAAAGTGCATCAGAAGGTGCAGTTTTATGAGGAAAGGCATAATATAGTTATATATATATAAATCAAAAGGCGCCAGTTGTCTAATTTGCCCGCTTTTTTTTTGGTGAATTTCTTTTGTACTGTTCTTAAAGTTTGAATGACCAACTATTCTTCTTTTGTTGTGATGTGATTCTCTTTTCCTCTGCAGGTCATATCCTTTCCTCCTGAGCATAACAATGTTATGTTGGGATTGATTTGGAATCATTTTATTGCCTTTGTTTTGTTCCGAAAATAAGAGTAGTGATACACATATATACAATTTTATACACAATATTATACTTACTGAGTGACAGTCCCATTTTACAGGTATTTTCTGTTTTAATTCAAATTTTTCAAATTTTGAGTTTTAAAATTTTTACAATTTTTAATAGCTATTACATCAGCATATATGATCATCATTATATAAGTAAAATTGGAAGAAGAGAGAGTATTTTCTAAAAATAAAGTACAATCACCTTGGGTTTGATGCAATATCTTGTCACCTAGTACTGTGCAGTACATGCATTCAAGGATGCTATGTGCAGAGTATATACATAAGTTTTATATATAATTTATAATTATATGTGAAATATATATAATATATATCATATATAAAATAATTTCATATTATAGTTTATAAATTATAATATAAAATGTTAATTTTAAATATAAACATTTGTAATTTGTTTGATCAGATGCTATTAATATAATTATATATAAGGTAATGTTATTATAAAATAAAAGTTTAATCTTAAAAATGAAAATATAATTGATCATGTATTATATAGCTATACTAATATATGGTTTATAACTAATACTAATATATAGCTATCTAATAGTCTAATATCATACTAATGTCAAATTTACATTTTAAAAAAATTGAAAAACTGGACCGGACTGGAAACCTGTAAAACTGGAAGTACCGGTTTATGAGGGTAACCGGTACGTAATCGGTTTTGAAAAATACAAAACCGGTCATACCGGTTCGGTCCAAGATTTTGTCTTAAACCGGATTGGTTACACCCCTAACAGTACCCTACTCATGTGAAATGTGAAATTACTATTTATCCTAAAAATTTAAACTAGTAGAAGAGGTAGATTTAAATAATTGTTATATTCTTAGCACTCTTCTTTACGTGTGGGTTATACTCATTCTCAATGAGTAAGCCCAACACGTAGAATATTTAATTAAATGTGTTAAAGTATAGACTCAAGATTCGAACTCAAAATCTCTACTATATTACCATCTAAGTTTTTGGAAAAAGTGATGACTTCACACCGACAACTCATTGAATATGATTGATCAAAGGCATAAATCATCCATCTTCATATCTACAATGCTAGACTTGCATCACCACTTATTATGATCACCACTTAAAATTGTACATGCTGCTATATATGCACCCCAGAATTCAAATTGAGAGTTTTACATGTCAAATATTTGGATTTTGAGGTATTAATTTGTTTGGAACCTGTAATCTTATCATTGGTTCAATATTCAAGGTTGACTTGACATTAATATGTACATGTGCTCATATGTTCAAGGCGTGAGGTTAAGCGTGTTGCTGATCTCACTGCTGATGAGATTTGTGATTTATGGCTCACAGCACAAAAGGTTGGTGGTATGCTTGAGAGCTACCACAAAGCATCATCTGTCGCATTTACAATCCAAGTAAGCTGGTTGTTATTTACTAGAATATCAGTTACTATCCATTTTTTAAAACTGTGGTGTTTGATGACAGACAGCTAGCACTTCATGTTCATATTTTCACACCCTGGCCAATTAGTCACTACTCCTGAGTAATGATGTATTTTTAGGTCATTTGAAACTAAATGCATGATGATCTTTGTTTAAACCTTAGGATGGACCCCAGTCAGGACAGACAGTACCCCATGTTCACATCCACATCGTGCCAAGCTGGAAAGCTGGTGACTTCGAGAGGAATGATGAGATCTATGATGCTGTAAGATGGAAACTATCTTCACTGCTTACTATTGGTTTTTATGTTTGTTTTAACCTTTTACTTGAATATTTACATTTTTTATGTTTATTAACATGGTTTAGATAAACGAAAAGGAGAAAGAATTAAAGAAAAATCTTGACTTAGATCAGGAAAGAAGGAACAGAAGCCTTGAGGAGATGTCACAAGAGGCAGATGAATACAGAAAGATCTTGTAAATTTTTCTTTTTGTCAGCCAGAAACTTCTACTACAGGTTATCTTTTCCGCATAAAGTTCATGTTAAATAATAATAATAAAAAAAAATTTATGCGTGATTATCTTGGTAACTTGACCTTATTTGAATTGTAAGAGGAAAACTATTTTTCCTTTTCTTCTGAAAGGGAAAGATATTTGTCTACCTAATGTCTAATGAACAGTGGAGATTGATATTTCTTTGCTTGTAAGATGATATATTCTTACCGTTTCCATTTGTAGAGATTTAATGTTCTCATCTAGGATAATTATATATTCATACTACTGTTAATAGTTAATAGTTCAAATTTGTGATGAACATTTGTTTGGGGAAATTGGAAACTCAGTTAGGAGGAAAACTCTACCATCAAAGTCCTGACTAATCTTGAAGGTGCACAAACTATTGGCAAAGGAGTTTATCCCAAATGCATCTTAAGTACTTAAATAAGATGTTCTGTCGGTCTGATGGTCTCTAAAGATTATTTGCATTTAAAAATTCAAACCTTAGACCTAAAGGTCTTACCATTTGAGCCAATCCCTAGGAATTCTCTCATCATAAAATAAATGTGTCCAATCGATCCATCTAGAAAGATCAAGTTTCTTTAAGAAAATGGACTGAAGAAAACATAATTCGAATAATTAAAAAAAAAAAGAGAGGATAATTTCTTTTATATTTATTTGAACAAAGAACCAGCAAGTATATGTAAATGTAGTTTACATTTGCTTAAAGAGCGGTGCCACTTTACCCCTTAGAGTAGTCCGCTCCATCTTACCACTGGGCCAAAATCACTTTTTTTTTTTAAAAAAAAAATTATTCATATTTTTTAATCAATTTAAAACATTTTTAAAAAATATAAAAAAAAATATCAATACACTATTAGTCACTTCCTTAATTATTAAGTAAAGAAAAAAATTGAAATACATAAGATGTCAAAATGAGAGACAAGTTGAATGGACAAAGTAGTATTTTTCTTGCTTAAATTCCGGATCTAAAAACAATAATTTCTTTGCTTTATTTTAGGCATTGACGCAGCCATTACGTGGACATAGATAATTTCTAATAGATGTTGATAGGGTTATTATTCTCTTACTATCCATTTATTATTCTTTTTGTATTTAATTTTTTTAATTTTTTATTTTACTTAATGATTAAGAAAGTGACTATTATTAAAATTATATATTTTTTAAATTTTTTCTTAATGATTAAGGATGTTAAAAAAATACTTAAAAGAAAATGATAAAAAAAAAAAAACTTCAAATATACTATAAACGGTAAATGGCTAGCAAGAGGGTAATAACCCTATCAATACCCATTTCTAATATTTAATTTACTAGAGTTTAGGCAGCTTATTTTTTTAACCTTTAAAACCTAATAAATCGGAATTTTCACCTCTTACGAAATAAAAAAATAAAATCTGAAAATAATCATTTCTTTTAATTCAATCTCTAAATTGTCAAAATTAAACTATTAATTTAATAACTATCCGATCGACAGTAAAAAACACCACACATCATTTAATTTTCTTTCTAAGATTAGTACTATGAAATTGATAGTACAGTATAAATATAATTTTTCAAAGAAATTAAAAAAAGAAAAGAAATAGTGAGTATGTTTTTAAGAGTAATGCTGAAATATATTTTTATTCATTTTAAATAATTTCACGTTAATAAAATGAGAATAAAAATCTAATTTATGCTTGTAAATAAATATAATTTCTAATCTTTTCTCAAATTTTAATAAAAAATAAAATCAGACACGTTGAATTAGAGCAATAGCGGTTAAAAACAGGTTAATTACGGTTAAAAGCATAATTTCAATTTATTTATTTTTATTTCTCAAAAAACAAAAAGGACATAGCTTAGCGGTTCCGTCACTTCCTCCTCTCCTTCCTACTTCCTTCCATAATTTGCTGCTTCTCTTGGCCTTTCGCATTGTCCGATGGCGGGTCACACTCTGGTCCACCTATCCTTTTGGTGTCTTTACCAGTTAATTAGGATAACGCCAACTGTTTCTGATTAATAAATTATGCATACCGACCTTATTTTATTTATTTTTATTTTTTCTTGGAGATTTGGGAAGGGATCATCGAGCTGATTGGTTTTGGTATCTTTTAGGATTTTTGCGTTTTGTTCGAGAAAACAGTCGTGGGTTATGTTTTAGCGATTGTCTGAAAGTCTTTGGTTGCTGGGATTTGTTTGTAAATGCGTTATCTACTGTTCAGTTTCCCCTGTATCCGTGTTTGGGTGCGTGTCCCCGCGTAAAGGAGGTGTTGTGACTTCTGGGTGCGTGTGTACGAGAGAGAGCGATTGCCCAGCAAAAGAAGAATCTTATATTGAGGTGGGGAAAAGCTTTAGACAAGGATCGAAGAAACAAGAGAAAGAAGATAAGAAGATGTGGAGGCGATGGTGGAGTGGCGGTGCAGTGAAGCAGAGCGTGTCGGTGGTTTTCGGCCAATTCAATGGGAGGAAGATCAAGCCTCCAAATCCTTCTCAAATTCTGGGATTGAGGGCTATTGTTCCTGCGTCATCTTTATGGTTAAGGACCTCATCGACGTTGCCGCCGCCGCCGCCGTCGCCGTTGTGTGCTGATTCAAACACTGGCGGTAGTAGTGTCATATCGTTCGAGGAGGCGAAGAAGGTAATGAGACTGGTGAATGTGGAGGAGCTGAAGAGGAAATTGGGTACGGAAGGGAAGGAGGTTATCAGCTATTCGGAGCTTCTGGACGCCTGCAAAAGCATGGGTGTCGCCAGATCCCTCGAGGAGGCCGCTGCTTTCGCCCGAGTCCTCGACGAGGCAGGTGTTATCCTTCTCTTCCGCCACAAGGTCTACCTTCATCCCGATAAAGTAAGCTCTTATCCTACTAAAATATTCTCTTGTGGGGCAGTTTTCTTTCCTGATTTTATAATATGCAGGGGGCACCCTTTAGATTATGCTTCTTTCTTTTCTGCTTTCCTTAAGAGGGAACATCAAGATTCTTCTTAAAAGGGTGGTGGCTATGGACAAGTTTGGGTTTGAAACCAATGGGTGAAGATTGCGATCCACCTTTTGTTCGACTTTGATTTTATTGTTCCCTTCTCTATCCCATATACTGTTTGCCCCATTTAGCTTTCAGGGGTGAATTGGAATTCAAAGTGCACCCTATTTACTTTAGCGATCGATGAAGATACCCCATTTACTGCTATAGCGTTCTAGTATTTATCTTCGTCCAACCTCAGAATGAACGTTCGTCCAATTTTCTCTTAATTTGCATCGTCCCAAATCCTACTAGGTCCATAAAACTGGAAGGTTTAAGAAGAAAGAAAGAAAGAAAGAAAATACAATATATAGTATCTGCAATTAAAGTTGAGCTTGGTGTATTTCACGTACTTGGATTTTTATGACTCACTTCCCTGAATTGCATCCTAATCTTTGGTTTCTAAATACGTAGGCCGTATCTATCAGCACAGATGCATGAGATGATAAGCATTTTTCAAAACTTTAGGAGGCTTTGCCCCTTGCATTTTCCCCCCTCTTAATTGCATTCCGCCATGTTTTATATTCACTTGGTTGGGTTTAGTTATGTGAAGTTTCTTAGTCTTCCATCGTCATTATGAATATAATGAGTTTCCTTAAATATTTATGGAGTTCCTATATGTGCGTTTTGTCTCTTGATCCCCTAAAATCTAATGGAAACCTTGAGGCTTGATTAAATATATGTTTTTGTTATTCTAAGAGTTTAGAAAAATTGAAGTATTTGTTTTGGAGTCGTATTAGCATGATTATTCAATGTTTGATTGGATTGAAGGCAGCATGACATTAATGCGATGATCTATGTATAAACGAGGCATAAAGAAAGCATGCTTTACAGTGCTGGACATTTAGGAAATTTCATGATAACAAATGAATGTTGTTGAAATGAATAATTGAGACGACTCCGGAAAAAGAACAAAAACCAAAATCCAGCTAGACCAAGGTGCAAACCAAAATATGGCCTTTCATGCAGACTGCAGCCTACATCAATTGTTATTAGGATGGACGATGCTCTTGTTTCTTTAAAGTTTTTCCTGGCCAACGTTCTGGGTATTTTGAAGCCAAATCTGAAGGTGGAATATATACAATGGAATTCTGTGTTGAGTGCTACTATATTAAATTGTTAGCCAAACCTGTATTGGCCAGGAGCAGTTTGAATTGCAAACTTCCAAGTGTTTGCCCCTTTTCTTTTAAGTTTATTCCTGCTGTGGACATCGGTTTTGAAAAAGAACTGGAAGTATAGTTTGAGCAAGTGACAAGGGCCTTTCCACAATACATTTTGGTCATCTATATTGAGATGCCTTGGATTATTAACCCCCAATCATATTAACTGGTATTGCTCCACCCCATTCTTATTTGTTTAGGTGGTGGATCTGGTCAGAAGAGCGGTGCCGCTTGCTCTGACTTCCGAAGATGATCCCTTGAGGGAAGAGTTAAAGAGACTTCAGGAGAAGAAAGAAGAAATCGATGTGCTGGCACATAAGCAGGTCAGGCGCATCCTCTGGACTGGGTTGGGGATTGCTGTGGTACAAGTCGGACTCTTTTTCCGGCTTACATTCTGGGAATACTCATGGGATGTAATGGAACCCATTGCATTTTTTTCAACAACCACTGGTATAGTCATAGGTTATGCCTACTTCCTGTTCACTTCAAGAGACCCCACGTACCAAGACCTGATGAAGAGGCTCTTTCTCGCAAGGCAGAGGAAGCTAATTAAGAAGCTTGATTTTAATTGTCAAAGATACAAGGAGTTAGAAAATAAGTGCAAAACATCTCTTCATGCCACTGCCTCTATTAAAAATCGGGTGGGACTGGAACTGGAACTGGAGGATGCCTTACACAGGGACTAACATTTTCTGGAGGAGTTTATCGGCGGATCAAGATCTCTTTCAAGTTCTTACATGTACTTGATAGACTCAAGCGAAAGAAAGACACATGAAATGCATCCTACAACTTTTATTGCTGCTAGTGTGGATTTTAAAGACAACATTAAATGCGTGATGAATGTTGTAGGGATCATTTCATGTGTACATCTCTTACTTGAGACATGAGATCTTTTTCGTAGCGACCTGTTTAATTGGAGTTTTTTCACTGCAATGATCTGCTCCCTCTTGTTTTCATGCA
The DNA here is from genome assembly GCA_003123785.1 of Pterocarya stenoptera. NCBI lineage: Eukaryota > Viridiplantae > Streptophyta > Magnoliopsida > Fagales > Juglandaceae > Pterocarya > Pterocarya stenoptera. The sequence goes on along the minus strand of QEOT01124163.1, from coordinate 8,694 downwards.
GGGTACCTACATTTAGGCCTAATTTTTTATCTGAGTTGAGTTAACAGATTTTTTTAGTTATGTGTAAATGGTATTGAGATATAGGAGTTGAAATGAGATGAAATTGTTTTTAAAAATATGTGTATTTATTTATAGAGATGAGATATTTCAGATTTTTTTTTTTTTTTTACTTTTTCGTAGTAATTGAGATGACTTGAGGACCACCCAGTAACTTCATGGACGGGAAACGGTCCTAGACGAAACCCCATGTATTGGCTGTCAAGCCCCCTCCCAAATAAAACAAAAGTCGTTCCGTGTCTATACTTCCAAGTTTTGATTTCACAACAAAAATTACATATATGCCTTCTTTTTTTTCTTTTTTCTCTTTCCTCGATGGACAAAGAAGTGAATGAGCTAGGTGTCCGAATCCTAATAATTATTTAAATATTTATCATTAATTATATCATAAAATTTATAGTTAAAATAATTGGGTAAGGGTAATATGTTGGATAATATAATATTAAATTTTATTATTTAACTCACAAGTGAGTAATATATTGAGTAAATTAAAATATCTGTTTATAATAATGCATACGCACGAAAGTTAATACTTTTCAAGATTATTAATTAATTATATAATAACGCAAGTTAAATGAGATATGACACATATAACTATTCTTCTTAACAAATATACCACATACAATAATTATGTTCAAAGCGCATTAAATAGTACTAATATTAAATATTTTAAAACATATAAAACAAATCTAAGCAAACAAATACACTACTAAAATACGTAAACAACAAAATGCTGCATACACCACTACTTTTAATTAGACGTTCAATGGCCACTCCTATTTTTCCACTAGCTATGACAATCTCATCTCTTATTGCCACGATAGCTTTTGCTGTTTCAATCGTCATTTCGAAACAACCAGATGGCCCCTCCTTGTCATAAACCTTCTGCTTAATAATATAGAGTTGAAACCTGCTCCAATACTGAAATAACCAGTCATCAAGAGTCACCGTTCTAATGAAATTATGCAACACACAACATGCTGTCACGATGAGTCCTTGTCGCCCAACAGAATATTGAGGCATTAAGTTTTAAATTTAAACAATTTTTAAATGCCTCAAAAGTGCATTTTATGATATTACGAAGCAAGGAATGCCAGTAATTAAAATAGTCTTTGTACCCTCGAAATTGACGCTAATTCTGGCACTCACTTCTATGATACTGTTCTTGGGGATACAGGGGCAAAATCTCCCTAGTGCACGGGAAAGCAAAATCGGCTAAATAATATTTACCTGACAACATAGATTCCAAAACACACATTGAGATGACTTGAAAGGGAAAAAAAATGACAAAAAATCAAACATCTTTGCATTAAATAAATAAGAAGTATACCCTTAGGGGCCATGGAAATTAGATGGATCTTTGACTCACTGCATGGAGAAAAACACAAGTGTCATGCGCTGTCCCTCCTATCTGGTGTATGTAAATGTGAACTTCATATCAAAGTCACATATACATAATACATTTTGGACAACTCACCGTAGTGGTTTTGAAATGCCTCACGTATTGAGGCTGGTACTACGACGTGCATCATAGTGATGTCCACGCTCCAACGCATTGCTGTCAACTCAGAAATAAAATCACATGTGTAAAAAATTACATTAAATATATTTAATTATGGTTTCAAATCCAGTAGTTTGAAAAATAGTTATTTGTCGTAAATAACTAAGAGTTTCTTACTCCAAACCATGGAAAATTTTGGTTGTTCTTTGCAATATATGGATGCACATCATTTGTGAAATTTGGCTTGATAATATGTCTTCCATGCTCACATAAAGCCTTCATCACCCTTTCTCACATATAATTGTTTTGGTCGAATTTTGAAATTGGTCACCAATAATTCGTTAAGTCTGTGCGTGGTCCACAATTATGCAAAACATGGCGACAAATTCTTCCACGGTCACCAATATTCTAGAATCACACAAAAAATGATTTCCACATAACTACGAATATAATGCACGAAATGTTGATACCTCCATCCGAAACATGTCCTTACAATTATCTGGATATCAATTCAAAATTCTTATAATATACTCATATCCCTAAATGCTCATGTTGTGTTGTGGCATTCGACGATGCCATTGCAATTGACATAATATAATCCTAATAACAGTAATTAGCTCAAGCGCTTCGTACTCATCACCACTAGAGCTCCATTCATCGTCACTACTTACATTTTCTCCACCCTCTACTGACCAATCAGGTTCATTATCTATTATCTTTTACATGTTCAATGAAGTTGTTATAAAAATTATGTTAGAATGTTAGCTGACAATTTACAAAATAATATATAGACAAGTAGAAATATGGACGAAGCTTGAACGGTTTGAATGTGAGGTTAATTTCATTTTTTAGGTAGTTTAAAAAATAAAATAAATAGTATAAAGTAGACATGACATCATTTGTGAAGGAAATAAATAGACTATAATTTAGAAAAAGATTCATTTATCGCTGATCGCTACAACTTTACAGAGGAAAAAACAAGTGAAAAGAAAAGAGACAAAGGGCACGTGGTGTCAGTTGCTTTATCAATATTAGGTAATTTCAAACAATATTGAAAATTTGAAATCAACTTGAGACGAATTCATATGGGTAGAGATGAAAATTAATGTGTTTGTTTTTACGATTACTCTATCCGTACGAGCCAAGTTGAGTTTGTTTCATCTCAACTATGTCTCAACTCACAAAACAAACGAGGCCTTAACATGATCTTTTGTTTTGCTAGCTTCTTTCAGTCTTCGGCGCTGTGGATTTTGCAGATTCTCCTTGTACAAATAGAACAGAGGCAGAGATGTATTAGAATTGAGTATTATCCAAACCTTTTTAGTGGTTGGGTAAGTAAGTGGATGGTCGTGATTTCTGTCACGTACATGTGCCCACTGTGAACTTTAAAATCATTTAATGTTCCTCATTCATTAACATTGAATTACTGAAGATCAAAATCATGGATCCAACGGATTGAATATTTATTATCTCATATCTATTGCATTTTTTAAGCTAAGTATGAATCTTCTGCCAAAACTAAAGTATAATCTTAACAAAAGTGATGGAGAAATGGACAAGAAAACGACAGACCCACGCCCACGACTCATGGGCTAAGCGTCAGACTTCAGGTAAGGTAAAGGCAATAATGAATGGTCCTCGAGTAGAATTGGATTATAATAATTCATAAAAGAAATCTTTAAGATTTTACGAAGGAAAATGATCCTTTAGATGTGTTTGTATAATGAATTAAGATGAAAGTTGAAAAAAATATTGTTAGAATATTATTTTTTAATATTATTACTGTTATGAAATTTGAAAATATTAAATTATATATTATATTTTACGTGAGACTTTAAAAAAATTATAATGATTAGATGAGATGAGATGAAATACTTTTTGACATTCTTGTATCTAAACCAAACCGGGTAGTTTCGTGGTTTGTCTTCCAAAAGTTATCACTCAGATATTTTATTTATCTTTTATTTTTTTCTTAATAATTAAAAAAATGACTATTAGTAAAATCGTGTATTTTTTTTTATTCCTGATAAAAACTTTGGCCCAGACATAACTTTTAAGTTCTTTTCTAACATTTAAATAAAACTTTTAAATAATTTTAATAAAAACTAGCATGAATATTATTAGGCAGTTTATTTATTTATTTAAGATTAGAAATAAAATAGTTTTACAATTCTGCTATTCTAAAATCTCTACTCACAAAATATATATATATTTATATGAAAAATATGTTATACACACCCACTTTGTGATATTACCATTAATAAAGTATAAACTTCGTTACAATTTGTCTATGTGAAAAGAGAACTACGCACGTGTGAAGTAGGGAAATCTCGAAGCCCCCCGCTTGGCGTCGCAGCTGAAGATCAAGTTATATTCGTAGCGAAGGTGGACCAGACCTTCGTCACTCCACACACTTCACTTCACTTCACTCCATTCATTATACCGGAGCTGAGTTTTCCCCCAGGCCATTGCAAGAACCGCTTTCTTGTATCCGGGTATGCTTTGTTTCGTTTTATTTGTCTGCTAGATGATACTTCTTCCTTCCATTATCTGTGATTTGTGAGAGTTGGTTCGCTGTTATCACTGGGCGTTTAAGACCCCACCCCCACCGATCTTCTTTGCGCTCCGGTGCGTGCTCTAATGGATTCATCGGTGTGATTTTCCTGCCAGATTTGTGTTCATTTTTCTTGTTAGTTAGATTCCATATAAATTCGCTGGAGAAACTGGGATCAGTTCGAATAGTGGACGGATCGATGCTGCATATGCTCATGATTTCTCTCCCCTTTTGGAAATCCATCTCTTTTCGTTTTCTGAATCAATTTCCATTTCTCTATCTGGCATATTTATCTTCGGATTAAAGTCCTTTAGTATTTCCACGTAAGCCATGGCAGAATTCCTTAATATACTAATAAATTATTTTAGGGGGTTCATATTTTTATCGCTTTTAAAATTAGGGGACATATTGGATCGGTGAGAAGTGGTAAATACTGATGATCACAAAATATCATCCTTTCGATTTGAAAGCTAGATCGCATTTAAACGTTCGAGGACCCTTATCCATTTTTCTTCTTATCATAAGTTTAATAGTAGAGCTTTTTCTGATCGGAGAAATTTGTTATACGACGTATCTAGCCAAGTATGATCAGAGTTTGACTTGTCATTGAGGGTAGATCCGACCAAATTGTATCTGCATTGCCTTTTTCTGATCGGATAAATTTGTTTCCCAATGTATTAGCCAAGTTTGATCGGAGTTTTGCGGCGTAATTGTTGAATAGATCAGACCAAATTGTAGCAGCATTACTAATGTGATATTACTTTTAACAAACCAGTCAGCTCGAAATCAATTCCTTTTGGAGGTTATGGATTGATATAGGACTCGAGAATATCATTTCAAATTTTTCGTTTGTGTATCTGGAGTTTATACCCATTATGAACTTCTCTTCCAGTCAAGCAATAAACTTTGCATGTGATTGGTTTTTGTTGTACTTGTCACTTTTTCCCTTGCGAAGGACAACCACAATCGTCCTTAAGTGTAACATCATTTATCAATTTATGCAGCACCACCTCGCTTGTTGACAGGGAAAATGCAAGGAGCTCTTCAATCATTTGCATCTTGTGGAAACATTGTAAAAAATACAGTTCTGAAACACTTCCGTCTCGTGAATCCACTGATGCAACCTGTTATGTTCTCGCGCTTTCAGTCGATAACACCTGCTCGAATGGAAGAGCATGGTTTTGAGAGCACTACGATTGCAGATGTCTTGAAAGCGAAAGGTAAAAGTGCTGATGGCTCTTGGCTTTGGTGCACTATGGATGACACTGTTTACAATGCTGTTGAGTCGGTATGCATCTTTGAGCTTAATAATGTCCCTTTTCTTTTCTGTGTATGACAAGTATTTAAATGATTTGACGGGCTTTTCTGTAGAGAAAATTAATCTATAGACTACATAAACCATTCTTTTGCAGATGACACAGCACAATGTTGGAGCCTTGGTGGTAGTGAAACCTGGAGAGCAGAAATCAATTGCAGGAATCATTACAGAGAGAGGTTTGTGCTTATTAAAAGATTTTTTAGCTTTACTTCCCTAAAAAGAACTATTGTATTTGTCCGAAATCATGATATGAAGGGTTGTGTTTGGAATTTGCACTCTTATTTAATATACCACGACATATTATATCGTTCACTGGTATATGAGAATTTGATTATTTACTTCTATTATAGTTTAATTGCATCAACTGATCTACTTATCAAAAAAATTGCATCAACTGATCTAAACTTTTTTTGAACTGCAATCTGATATTCCACAAGATTCATTGACATTATTCTCCAATGTGGTTTCTAATTCATTCTACCACCTGAAGGGTCTATCTTGCTTCTTTATGTTGGATGGCATCAATGTGAATTTTTTTGTTTTATTTCGTTGATTATTTACTGGAACTCCATAGAATTTAGAATAATGGATATAACATGAGAAACTTCAAGAAATATTTATGATCTCACGTTATGTTGAATGAATGCTGACCATTTCCTCCCCTCAGAAGAATAAGGTGTATGGTGAGGTTCCGGATTCAATAACACTAGGTTGCATCTTTAACTTTACCAATTGAAAAAAACGGCTCACAACTATTGGATTCTAAGTAGGAATACTTTGACATTTAAAAGAGTTTGAGCGAATGAGCTCTTATTCGTTCCAAAACCCTTCATTATGAGATGGCAGATTTTCCCTGGCCGCGACAATTGAAGATGATTTGTTTGGCTTAGTTGAGATGACTTTCATATCTCTCTTGAGTTTAGAGTTGATTCCATGGACCATTGGCTGGAGCCATGAGGGATGTGTGATATCAGTGGAATCTTGCCAAAAGCTCAACTGCCAAAAGTGGGAAAGAAGTGACTTCCTGGTTTACTGAGATTAATAAAAAAAAAAAAAAAAAGTGGCTTCACGGGCTTGCAAGCTCATATACTATCACCATTATTTACTTGTCAAAATATAATATCCAACCCGCAATTCTTGGAAGGTATGTCTGTACTTGCCTTAGTTGATCACGTTTTTCTATTTGATGATATATTTGCAGATTATTTAAGGAAAATTATAGTGCAGGGAAGATCATCCAAATCAACCAAGGTTGGGGATATTATGACTGAAGAGGTATAAAATTTTCTCCCCTTTTGCAGGAAAGCCATGGTTCTTGGTTTTTTCCTCCAGTTTCTATCAAAAATTTTTCACATTTTCCTCTTTCTTGCCTTGAACAATCTGTGACGTTATAATACTGCAACATAATGTCCACAGAACAAGCTTATCACAGTAACACCTGATACAAAAGTTCTGCGCGCAATGCAACTGATGACAGGTACTATATGCAGCTTATTGTTATAGACGGTTATTCTCTCTCTCTCTCTCTCACGCACGGATGCACACATACACAAATCGAGACAATTAAGGCTTGGACCTATTGTTTGGGTGTGCAGATAACCGAATCAGGCACATTCCAGTCATAGATAAAAATGGGATGATGGGCATGGTGTCCATTGGAGATGTGGTCCGTGCTGTGGTGAGTGAGCATCGGGAGGAGCTAGACCGCTTGAATGCTTATATACAAGGAGGATACTAGATGACAAATGACGATGGTGTTGATGCACTTACTTGGAAGCATTGCCTGCTCCATGAGCACTAATAAGCTTTAACTGCGTAAATATCTGTTTTATGGATCTCTGTGTTTCAGATGTGGATGTATGAATAGTAAGAACTACCTGCATAAGGTCGAGCGGACGACAACCTAATAATAAGCACTAGAATATTTCTTGAAACTCTGTTTTCAATTCATAGCTTAGTGCGTGTTGCAAGTGACACGGCAGATGCTTTTGACTTCATCAATCGTTTTACCTTATGCCTGAAAATTCATCTCCATGTTTGTTGAAAAGTATACATGTTTATCAAATTTCAGAAACCAAACTCTTCACATCATTAATTCCATGTCTCATTATTCTCAATTTATCTGTACATCTTTTTACTTTCAACAAGTAATCAATTTTAACCCATCTTGGATTCGATTCTGCAGTAGAAGATGTAGATTTCTAAATGTAGACATTTAAGACTTGATTTTGGCGTTATTTAAATTTTTTTTTTAACAAAAATAATACAAAATTATTCTATATCTTTCTAGCATCATCATCATCATCTTTGTTTTTTCCCCGGTGGATTGATGTATGCATAATTTTATAGCATTTTAGTTTGGAAAATGTTACGCAAACAATCATTTTCATGTAACATCGTTCTATTTAAAAATACTCTCAATTGAAAACATGATTATACGAAAAATTGTAAAAAATATTATAAGTATATCTCACATTAGCAATGTTCAGAGGTCTCCAATTTTATATGCAGAGTATATCTCACATCATTCTTAAGAGTGATTGTTTGATGAAGATAAAAGAACTTCAAGAAGCAACAGCAAAATCCTACTCAATCTTATATAATCTGGTGAAGGAGACACATAATTTAATGATTCAATGAAGATGTTTAGTATTTATAAGATTCAACATGTTCATAGATTAGGCAACGAGGCTGCTCATTGCTTTGACTCGTTATGCATGAGATAATCCCCAAGTTTTTAATGAAGTTTTCCTATATATATATATTTATATTAAATATATATATATATATATATAAACTAAAAAACTAAAAAGAGTCATAATTGGAGAGAGAATATATAATTAAAGAAAAATTAATAATAGACAAAGACAATTGACAAAAGTTAACATGTATATAAACATCTTGCGTGCACAAGACATTATTCTATAACTTTACTCCATCTTCCTCCTACCTTATCCCGGCGACTATTACAGGTAAAGAATCCGGTCAATTTCTTGGGTTCGCTTAACTTGCTGCAATGGTTATGCTAATCATTCTTCCTTGTCTTATTTCAGTTTCTTTCGTGTTTATGCTCTTTGTTTGATTTCCTGCCTTCTTAAAGACTCCCAAGTTTCAAGGAGAAAGAGAACCGAAAGAAAGAAGAAGAAGAAGACCCTTCCTGCTGCTCCGTCCCCTACTGTACCTTGTAGCGATATTCACGCCGGCTTGAGTCAAATTCAAGCGGCTTTCACCCTTCTAATAGTTGGGCTGTTTTCTTGAGGTGCT
>QEOT01124162.1:83334-181100 GCA_003123785.1 Pterocarya stenoptera | reverse complement strand
CATAGCCTCTATTAAATTTCTGTTACATTTGGTTATGGACACCTCCCATGGGATTTAAACCTGAAGGCCGAGTGAAAGTGAATCTAATGAAATTTGTCCACTTTAATTAGAAACAAGTTTCTGCGATTACAATGAAAGCTCTACTTTATTCAATGATCACTTTTATGGCTTCCAGAACTATCGTGGGAGATTCAGTCATAAAAACACGCGAGAGTTTGTGACAGAATTTGAACAGGAACATAAAGGTATGGAGGCTTGCTCATCTATAATTATTGCTCGTCTTCCAAGGAGCCCACACTTTCTCATAACAACTCCTAGTGTAATTCCTATGTTTGTTGTAGTTAAATGGTTGGAGATCCACCTAAGAATAAGAAAGATGATACGGTCGGTCTTTGAGGCAGCTGCTGCAGTACATCCAGAGATGCATGGTCCTAGATCGAGGGCTATCTATGGTGTGGATGTAATGCTTGATAGCTCTTTCCAGCCGAAGTTACTGGAGGTTTGTACATGGAACTCTGAATGCCAGCTTCCAGTTATTTATTTATTTAATTTGTTTGGATCCAAAAAAATGATATGTTGTTTGTTATGAAGGTGACTTACTGTCCCGACTGTACAAGAGCGTGCAAGTATGATACCGAATCTCTAGTTGGAGGGGGAGTCATTAAAGGTCAAGATTTCTTCAATGATGTGTTTGGTTGTCTCTTTCTGAATGAAACTGCCCATGTCAACCCTTTGTAATTCGAGGTTTTTAGAATTAGCTTCTTTCACTGTGTATTCGATCCATAATTTTGTCACTTTAAACAGCATCAACTATAGTGTTTTGCAGAAAAGGTCTGGTAACTTTAAGCTGGCATTTTCCCTGTAATTGAGTGTTATGGCTTGTGAATCGAGCCATGCAAAGCCAAAAGTTTTCAATCGTGGGAGAGACGTTACATTTTGTTGTGTAAGCTTGGGGTGAGGCCACTCAACCATTCTTTGGTTGACTCAAAGGTCATTTTGGGTTGTATTTGAGCAGATAGGGCGACTTGAGGCTGTCCGAGTTTCGGCTCGAGTTGTGGATAATCCAACCCACCCGAATTCAGTCAGGCTAAAGAATTTAGCTCGAGCTCGGGACTCGATGTTCAGAAATTCAGCCCGATTCGAAACTATAGTTGTTACTGAGCAGTCGAGTAGCATGTTCAGATTACACCCCTACCTGATCATGTATTGGATAGCCATTTTGATCAGATTTTTCCCAAAACTTTTACTTGAATTTTGAATAGACAGACATAAAATATGTCATACAATACTTTTGTAACATATAATACTGCTATTCGTAATGTCTATACAAATAACAATAAATATTTTAATATTCATGTTCTGTATAATTTCCTATTCCACTCGGGACTCCAAACTCGGACACGAATTCTGGAGTTTATAATCTTAAGTTGAGTAATATCTTAGAAAGATCATCAATTACCATATTTTTGCGCTTGCCTTCTCAAATTTTAATTAGAATCATTTCAAAGTCTGTTCTCAAATTTTGGTGTGTAACACCCTGCATTCTAATGAAGACATTTTAAAAATTTTTGAAGAGCTAGTGTGTTACTAAATTTGACTAAAATCTTTTCTTCTAACGAATGACATGCCAGAAGCAAAGATTCTATAAATAAAACAAATTTTATTAAATACTTCAAATCCAAAATAGAGTCTGCGGAAGCACTTATTTAAAAAATACTAAAGTCTCAAATCCTTATCAAAATAATTTATTTAAATCTTAAATCATAAACTGAACATATCCTGAACTATCTAGGCCTCTGCCTCGTCTCCCTGGGCTAAGTTCTATCCTGCAGTCTTATCCTCATAAATATCACCACTTGCGGTGGTTTAAAAATATAAAATATGCAACAATGAGTACAATACTCAATAAGCAACACATCATACAGTAAACATAACAGATATAGAATTTTCTTGAAAAATATGTATACCCATAAATACATACGTAAATGACATGAACATAAACTTATCTTTCATTTACCATATGTCAATACTCACTGTTGACCCACGTGAGTTAGGGTTAGCGAATCTAAGTAGATTTCGATTCCGCCTGTGGTTGCGGGTTGTGGAATTCATACATAAGGAAGACAAACTGGGTGCACTACCAGCATGTACACCCTGGTAATGCAATATGCCCATAACATATGGTACCATCTTCATATCATAACATAAGTCGTTACGTATCTTATCATTCATACTTCATCATAATCATACTTATCATATCTTGTCATATCATATCATACATTTCAAATGAAATCGTGCCTTATTATATTATAGATTTAAAATGAAATCGCATATTTCATAAAATGTCATGATACATAATTCATCACATAAAATCATGATTTTTCATAAATATGTTAATGCATAAATTTTCACATAAAATCATGCATGGCTTTCTATAAATATTTTAATGCGTAAATCTCACATAAAACCATGACTTTTCATAAATCTTTTGATATATAACTCATTTCATAAAATCATGAATTTTCATAAATAATTTAATGCATAATTCTTCACGTAAAATCATGAATTTTTCATAATTTTATCCTGACTTGGGTACGTAAAAAGGGACTTCCAATGAAGGGAGTGCTTACATGCATAATATTTTTATAAAAGACATTCTATTTACCATACATACGTGTAAATGTATGACCACGCTACTTAACTTATAGCGCTAATCAACTATTTTTGGCACGTAATCGATCGCCTATAAAAATAAACACGTAATTTGCATAAATTTATGATTAAACATGTGATTTTATTTAAAATCTAAACTACTAAAATAACTTATATTTCCTAAATCTAGAATATTCCTAAATCCTAACACTTAATTATTCTCAATTGTTACTCCTAAAGAGATAGGGTCATTTTTGTAATTTAACTAACCCACCTAAAATTCATGCTACCGGTTTCATCATTTGGGAATGGACTTACGTGAGAGGCAATGGGCAGTGGACTTACTGTGAGCTAGGCAGTGCAACATGAGACTGGGTTGCACTCGACTGTGGCAACTCTGGCGAGCTAGGTGACTATGCAACTGAGAGAGAGAGAGAGAGAGAGAGAGAGAGAGAGAGAGAGAGAGAGAGAGAGAGAGAGAGAGAGAGAGAGAATGGAAGAAGAAAACATGGCGTGAGGGAGAGAGAGGACTCACCAATCACCATGAGAGGCTTTTGACGGACTAGGGGTGCCGAATAGCCCTTGGCTGCGGTTTCTGTGGGATCTCGACGTGGAGGAACTCTCAGTGAAGGTGGTGTGTAGTGGCTCACGTTGGGAATGTGCATGGTTGTTTGAGATATGCATGGTTGTAGTTTATAGAGGGAATCAATTAGGGGTTTTATTATGAAGAGGAATCTAGAATGCTATCAGTGTTTGGAGTCTAACACTCACGAGCTTGGAGTTTAAAAAATAATGTAGCCTTAACTCTAGGTTCAAATAAATATAACTTATAAGCTAAACTCTTTTATGGGCTTTAACTCATTTATTGAAACTAATAAAATTAGCCATAATTTATTCCTAAAAATATAGAATCGGGTTATTACATGGTGTTAGATTACCTTTATGTCAAATATAATGTACAACTTGAAATGAAAATTATAACTAGTTTTAATATCGTGGTTATTTTGTATTCCAATAAATTTTTTTGTTTGAAATAAAGTTGATCTTTTTAGGGTCAAAATTATCACCAACGCTTAAAATACCTAGGGCTATAAATAAACAATACTACCTAATAGGTAGCTTGAATTCTACTTGATTAAACTCGAATTCAACTCGATGTATTAAATAAGCCGTTCACAAACAATAAATTAGTCTCAATTATTAAATGAAACAAACTAGTATCAAACTTGTCTAATTTGTTCGTTCGCTTCTATATTTATACAAACATATATATTAATTTATAAAGATGCATCATGTTTTTTTTAACCTAAAGATGCATCATACTATATATGTATATAGTTAACTATGTCTATTATATATAGTAGGTAACGAGTATAATTGACTAGAGTTGAGTTGGAGAAGAGCGTATTTATAAATAATTATGAATAATTGCATTTGTACGAATAAGTTTGTATCTCATTGTATATTGTGAGTAAGAATAATTTGATTTTTTATTTTTTTTATTTTTTTATTTCTTTCTATATTCAAGATCTTTTTAGAATGTTCATAAACGAGTCAAGTCAAGCCGATTGCTCAATTAAGCACTTGATTTAATTTTTAGTTGAGTTTTGAGTTGAGTTTAGACATGAGAATGTTTTATTCGAGTCGGGTCCAAACATCCAAAAAAGCTCGATTTAAGTTTGCCTAATTTTTTTAATAATCGAGCCGAATTTGACCAGGCACTACTCACTCAAATTCGGCTCGATTATATTTCCATACAAACCATTACCATAAAAATCTAAAGAACCGGACACAAACATTTTACAACTCTACAATAAAATATTAATTAAAAAAAAATCCAAATACACCATATTTTATTATGTGATAAATCCTCTTTTCTACCTGAACTGGTATTAGGGTTAGGTGGTGTTGGTATTTGAACCGATGTTAAATGCTTCAGATTTTCCTTCATAAAACAGGAACGAATGCTAATTTGGTTATAAGAAAATTTTCAGATACTCTATAAATATGGATGCACCTCATTACAAAATGTCATGTTACTATAATTAGTTACATAATATCCATTTTTAAAAGCTTAACACCCAGAATTATTTGATTTAAAAATACACTCACAAGTACCTAGGTGTTTTTCTTATTTATATAAAATTAAAAAATAAAACTATAACCACTAGAAGGGCCACCAAAGGTGGCAACTGATCATCCCCAGCCAAGGTCCTTCTAGCCTAATACCACTAGGAGTGTAATCGGTTTGGTTTTATACATTTTTTAGAACTGAATCGGTATACACTTGTTTTGAAAATTTAAGAACTAATACTGGACTGATTCAACACTGAAACCGAAACTTTAAGTTTTTTTGGTTTCGATCCGGTCTGGTTCAGTTTTTCTAGTTAACAAATCATACTCCAATAAAACTTTAGCAAGTTATTGACCCATATCCCTCATTTTATGTTATATTAAGTTTATGATATAAAATTAAAATTTATATGTTATATCAAAATTCAAATATTATATTAGAAATTATAAAATTAATTTATGTTATATCAAAATTAAGTTTTATATCAATTTTATGTTATAGCATTAATAGACATGAATAATAAGATTTTAAAATTTTATTTTATATTAATTAGCAATTTAGAAAAATCATATAAAAATGATTTATATATAATATAAAAAATTAAAAACAATATGTACTGGTCTAGTTCAATTCAAATCAATGTTCTAATATTCAAAATCAAAACCGGATCGATTTTCAACTTGTTTTGCTAAGTAAGAACTGGTACCGGTTCGGTCTAGTTTACCGATTACTCGATTTGTTTTACAAACCCTACATACCACCCTTGCAAGGATGGATCTCCCCCTCAAGATGAGGTGGCTGGAGCACCCATTGTGGGTAGACCACCGCCAAATTCTTGTTCTTTTTAATTTTAATTTTTGTTTATTTAGTTTCAGTGGATCCAATCAGTGTAGGTGCACATTTCTATTCTTCAATAGAAAATTGATGCGTTTTTTTTTTTTAATTGAACGAGTCTAAAGAACCCTAATTATTTATTCAAGTCCTAATTATAGATAAATATCACATAGTCATACTTCAAAGCTATCTAATTTTTACTTGCGATTGTAACTCGTTGAGTGAATGTTTATTTAAGAAAAATGATTAACACAATTATGAGAAATGATAGAACCACTGAAGAATTTTACACATTTTTGTACCGAATTTTTTTAATATATTTTTTTTACTTAATGATTAAGGAATTGTTTTTTTAATTATTTTATGATTTTTTTTTATTTTTTAAAAATTTTAAAATAATTTAAAAAATAATTGAAGAAAATAAAAATAAAAAATAAAAAACAATATACACTATTCAGTTGGCATATATATTATTTGAAAATCCAACTTGACCACCGAATCAGTACAAATTATTATAATTTTTTTTTCAAGAAAACTCAAAATATTAAGAGAGTCAAGGACGTCTACAAGAGACCCTATAGGCCTACACTTTAGTGAGAATGGGCTTATTCTATGCAGGCTGAAACTTGAAACTCGTATATCATAGCCCAAGACCAAGATCCACCCCCGATGCTATCTGCCTTATTGGTCTCAAGCTCCCTTGGGAGGGCGGTGATGAAATTGAAAGCCGCTGAAAACCCTAGCGTCTTGGCCATTATCACAGCCATTCCCTCTCTCCTCTCATGGACTTTCGTTGTGGGAAATATTTATTGTTCATCATTTGCGATAATGTGTCAAAATTTGTCTCACTCCCTAAATCTGAAACCATTTGAGTTTCAGTTCCATAATCCTCCATTTCTGCGTAAAGGGCCGCTCTTAGTTTTATGCGTCACTCTGATCTAACTCACTTTCTGTAGTGGAAAGTGATAATATTTTTGTATTGGATGGTATAAAAGGTGTCTTCACTCTTCAGGCTTTGATTGCTATGCTATCTTTACTGGGATATTCACCATCTCCATGAAGAGTACGGAATCAAAGCAAAAACCCAATACAAAGTCTGGGCGACCCAGTTTGAATTCTGGCCATAAACACAAAAGAATCGTGATCGAAAATATCTGTGAACCTAGAGCTGAGCCTACCGATGGAGTGGCGTTGCAGATGACCCTCTTATTCTTCACAACACGTACCCCTTGGGTTCGAGCCTCCAAGGTTGCCATTGCCCATTTCCACAGTCTCGCCCAAGGAGTATCTTGGTCCAGGCCCTTCAGTGATAAAGAGGTAATCTCAAACCGAAGTTCCGACGCTTGGTTGGTTAAGGTTGTGTGTACGCTATTTATTCGTTCGCATCTGTCAGATACTTGTTTGGGTTATTTGGGTAAGAACTTGACCCCATTGATTGCGTTTGAGGTTGTTAGAAGGTTAAATAATCCGAAGTTGGGCTTGAAGTTCTTCGAGTTCAGTAGGGGGAGTTTGAGTGTCAGTCATACGCTCAGGACTTACAATTTGCTTATGAGGTCTCTCTGTCAAATGGGTGCTTACGATTCGGCAAAAGTAGTATTTGATTGCATGAGGAGTGATGGGCATTTGCCTGATAGTTCAATTGTGGCATTTTTGGTATCGTCGTATACACAAGTGGGCAAGTTTGATCTTGCTAAGAAATTGCTCGCTGAAGCTCAGCGTGATAAGGTTGGATTGAGTATTTTCATATATAATAAGTTGTTGGATGAGTTGGTTAGGCGGAATATGGTAGATGAGGCCGTTTGCTTATTTAGAGAGCATATGGAATCACATTCTCATCCTGATACTTTCACTTTCAATATTCTTATTCGAGGTTTGTGCAGAATGGGAGAAGTTAATCAGGCGTTTGTGTTTTTAAACGATATGGGGAGGTTTGGTCGTTCTCCTGATGCTGTTACTTATAATACTCTTATAAATGGGTTATGTCGAGTGAATGAGGTAAATAGGGGGCATGAATTGTTGAAGGAGGTAAGGACAAGAGGTGAGCCTAAACCAGATGTTGTAACTTATACATCATTGATATCGGGTTATTGCAAGTTGGGTAATACGGATGATGCCTCTGTTCTTTTTGATGAGATGATTAATTCTGGAATTAAACCAAATGCCATCACTTTTAATGTTCTCATTGATGGTTTTGGTAAGGCTGGCAACATGCTTTCCGCACTTTCCACGTATGAGAAGATGCTCTTTCTTGGTTATTTTCCAGATGTTGTTACCTTCACTTCCCTAATTGATGGATATTGTCGAACCGGACAAGTTAATCGGGGTTTGAAGCTTTGGCATGAAATGAGTGCAAGAAATGTGGTTCCAAATGTGTATACTTATTCTGTTCTTATAAATGGTTTGAGCAAGGAGAATAGAATGCATGAGGCTCGCGATATTTTGAGGCAATTGAAGTGCCGTGATATTGTACCAAAACCCTTTGTGTACAACCCTGTAATTGATCTATTTTGCAAGGCTGGCAATGTTGATGAGGCAAATGAGATTGTGGCAGAGATGGAGGAGAAGAAATGCAAGCCAGATAAAGTGACATTTACAATTCTCATCATTGGGCATTGTATGAAAGGAAGAATGTTTGAAGCCATCAGCATTTTTAACAAGATGTTATCAATTGGTTGTGCCCCGGATACAATTACTGTGAACTCTCTAATATCTTGCCTTTTGAAGGCTGGGATGCCTAATGAAGCTTTTCACATTAAGCAAACCGTATCCCAGGACATGGACTTGTTTATGCCATCTTTGAAAAGAACTATTCCTGTAGGAACAAATATGGATATTCCAATGGCTGTTTAGTTGAAGGGCTACTATAGAAGTGGACTTGATTTTGTACGCCTAACGGCTGGCCAATGCCATTCAGCCATTTGTTTCATTTAGTCCAAATCAGGGCCACACCCAGCCTGTGGCTCCAAAGTTTGACAAGTTGTAAGTTCTTCATTCATGTCTATCCCCTCGGTGGAATTAAAAGGAGTGGGCTCAAGATTGGCACTGATTGTCTTGAACTTGTATGTTTTTATGCTTCCTTTTGCAATCTCTCTCTCTCTCTCTCTCTCTCTCTCTCTCCGGAATTTGAAATTCGTTAGTCTGTGGCCCTGGTTAAAAAGGGGTGGAAGGTTGATCTTGTTGGGTTTGAATCTTCTAAAGATTGGTAGAGGAAGATCGGCAAACGTTTTTGGGATGTTACCCTCGATCTTCCCTCAACCTCCTCCGTTGAGGATGCCTGAAACTTTCTGGGGTTGAAAATATGTCAGGGAATTGCAATGGTACTTTCTTGTTGTGATCCCGAAGGATCATGTTTGGTCATCTGTAGTATAGAGAACCGCACTAGTTTAGAGAAACATAATATTGTTGGTTAACTTGGGTTTAGGTAATCAAAGGACAAGGGTTGAGTGACAATATATGTACACTTCAAACTATGTTGTCAGTTGCACACATTGCATTGGGCATCCTGTATCCCATTGTCGCTCATGTGTCGAACTGTGTAATGGAAGATTATATTATAGTCAGGACCTGGAAGATTATGTTATGGTCAGGACCAAAATGGGATGCCGGTTGTCACCAAGGCATCAGGCAACATGATGAAATTTGAAGATAGTCTAGCTTAAAATCTTATCCAACGGATTGATGTTAAATTGCCTTATTTCTTTTAATTTTCTGGATTTTAATGCCCATCTCGGTTATCTGGACTTGCAGGCAGGGGATATATTGGATGCTTACCAGATGTATGGAATTCTGAATGACATTGAACGGTTAATGTCTCATCTCACTCGCAATTCTCAACATTTTACATATCTAAAGCAGAGGTTGAATTTGGGGTTTTATTGTTGAATAAATCTCTGCCAGCAGTCCCACTGAGCTCAACAAGGTGTTTGCCGGATGTCAGAAGTGGCTAAGATCTCTGGGTGTTCCATGTTTAACGATATTCCCACATGCATGGAGCTAGATTCAGCAAACAATTAAGCAGTTCAATTTTGTTCAGTAGGGATTTATATAGCACAAAGTTTTAGCTGTTAGGGTTTTTGTAGTAATTATTCAGGATGACTTGCTACCATCGAATATTTGAGAGAACAATGCACAAATTGCACTGCTGAAGTGGGAATATTTTTGCTGGAGCTGTTAATTTAGATCTTCCTCAGGATGTAGCTGATTGCATCACAGCATCTGAGATCAGTACGATGGATTTCATTACTATTCTGTTTTGTCAAAAAATAGATATACTAGAGTAAAATGTTGTTGACAATGTTTTGTTTCTCATTGCATTCAGGCTTCTTATTCTGCAGTTGTTTTTAGGTTCTTATGTGAACGGAGTAAACCAAGTTAGAAGTGAGTAGCAACCTCCATATTTGAAAATATAGATCTCAACAAGTTTCACCCTTTGGCCTTCTTGTCTAGGTGATGCCATTAATCTGAAGCTTCCAATAGGATATTCTGGCCTTTTCATGTCCGATGAAATGGTTGCTGCTATCTGTTACAATAACGAATCATTGATACATGGATGCCACAAAATTTATTTTTATTATGATTATGTGGCATTTGGCATGCAATTCTTATCGAAATTTGAAACAAAATAGTTTCTCCTAATGCTTCTTTCCTTCTTTTTTATTTGGAATCTAGATTGCCTTTTTTTTATTATTTAAATGATATTGACGAAAAAGTATGCTTTCAAGTATTGGTACGTTGAGTGCTGTTTGTCTGGAAAGAGTATCAGTAATAGTGAAGTTCAGACTAGTCCAATAATATATTGGTGGAGTTCTAAATGGTTGATATAGGGATATTTCTGCACGTATCCGGTCATGGATATATATAAGTTTCTCTTGATGAATGAATGAATGAATGATGACATTTTTCTTAAAAGGGGTAAAAGGTATTGATACATTGGAGCCTTGAATTATCAAAAATACTTATAATATATACCCTCGTTCAATTCAAAAGAAAGATGAAAATTTGGGACATGACTTTTAAAAGGTTTTTTTAAAACCATTGACCCAACATATGATTTTTCTCCATCTCTTAATTCCTTAAGCATCTTTTTAACATCTTCGATTATGGTTTTTGCGTTTTTATTAGTATTATTGTAGATAAAAAAGATATACATTATTTACAAAAAAATATTATAATATAAATTTGCCCCCAAAAATTAAATTCATGTATCTGCCAACACAAATCATTTTCCTTGGTGTTAGCACAATCCCGAACTTGTGTCTTTTAGGACACCAAGCAAAGAGAACTTTTGTGTATCCACAGGACCCCAAAGATGATAGATTGCTTGTCAATTTTTGAAGATTTATACAGTTTTATGCAATGAAAATCTCAAAATAGAGTCCACGTCACCATTAATAAAAATAAAAATAAAATATACAGTGAATATGTTGTTTGTATGTTACAGTCGCCAGCACTGATGATCTTTGGATCTTATTTTGTACAACCACCTTACACTACGATTAAATGACAAGATGACCCTTCACCTTAAATGCAGACAGCCTTTTTAAATATGGTATAGATTAAAACAAGATAGACTGCATAATCCATCGAAAGAGCCTACTGCCGTATCTCCCCGAAACCAGATTAAGCGACGATGGGGTATGATGCACATGTTGAAATACCTGAAATTTTTATGGTCATTATTAGCATAATTAAAGCTGCAATATAAAACATAACCAAGTTTCATTCAATGGTGAATCTAGAATTTCAATCAAGCATAGGCCAAATTTCAAAATAACCCTGTCCTTTGAGCAACAAAGCACCAGTCAATCGACTCTTAAACCACAGGAAAGCCATGTGAGCTTAACCTTTACTATCACTCATAGCCTAAAGACCAATAATGACCTCTAATAATCTGATCAAATTTCATAACCTATGTGGTTCTGAACTTTGGCAATGTATTGAATTTACGACTGGGGTCAGTTGGAAAGCTTACCACACATGTTCTTCCCCAACTCCATCTTAAAGTAGCCACTGTCACCCCAGTTTTCTCCCCACGAGTTCTTTATGAGCCAGTAAGAGACGCCATCTTCAACTCCATATCCCACCGCTAGAACAGCATGGTTCACATCCTGGCAGATACATTTACAGTTTGTTAAAAAGAATGATGCGATTCGTGGATTATCCTCAACGAATGATAATATACCAGGAGATATGTGTGTGTGTGGGTGTATGAACATAATTCTAAAAAAAAATACAAATTCTAAATTCATATATTGGATAGAGAATTGATACGTACAGATGCTCCTAAGCCAATAAACAACAAAAGCATGACTTAAAATTTCCAAAATCTTCATAAACCATATTACAAATAATTCTAGACTAAAACCCAAAGAACTTATGATGATGCTCTACAGCCTTGAAAATGTGAAAACAAATTGAAGCCTTGAAATTTAACAACATAATCCATCAACTAAACATGGTTTCATGGCCCAAATTCCATCAAAATATTATGTATTGTAATCAGAAAAACTCACCATTGGAGTGGTGCCACACGTATCACTTGTGTAAACTCCTTCCTTGTAGAATCGGAAGCTACTTACCACCTCAAATGCCACACTCACTGGCCTAACAATGGCAACCGCATGCTTTAGCTCATCTTCAGCACCCTGTGAACGTTCACCAGATTTTAGAAGTTTCTCAAAAGTCAAAACCATCTAGAAGGGATATTTGGTTAACACAAACGTTTCATCTATTTAAACATCAAGTGCACAAGAAACATAGAAACAGAAAACCTAAAGATTATATTAAAAAAGGTAAGGAAATTTGCCCAGGATGCTTACCAGGGTGATGTTAACAGAGTCGTGGACTTGAACGCCAACATTTTCCGCTGAAAATTTGCATGCACCATCTTTTCCTGTGTAAGGATATGCCTCCTCGGTTTCTAGGCCGCCATTGTATTTGATGTACTCGAAGGCTTGGGATGGCAACCCACCGCTGCAGCCAAAGTTATTGAAAGCTCCGGCGCAGTCCACAAGCTGCTGCTCAGAGAGAGAGATTCCCTTTCCAAATGCCTGGGCGTATGCTGCCTCAAGAGCTCCGGTGGTGCTGCAACAGACAAATATTGATGGTTAGGAGGGCATAGATTGGTAGATTATATGTGCCTTATTTTGGATATAAGGTATTTTCATGAGTGGTGGATGCGACAAGGTGAGTTAAACTTTTGACTGAAATGATATTACTTTCCTCACTATTTATCTCCCTATCATTTTTCTGTTCTAAACTCAAGCCACACCTGAATGTCCAGCAAGATCCGCAGTGGCCTTGGTCTTTAATTGGGCTGACTATGCCTTCTTCCCTCCAGTCTTTCTGCATACAAATACACATGATGATGATGACAATAATACTAAATGATGTGTTACCATTTGCATTGATTTCATACCATTGTATGATTTGTTGTAAAAATTTCGAATACATACTGTTTCGGGAAGAACAACATCAGTAAGCTTGTGGTTGCCCTTCAAAGTGGCAGAACAGTTTTGAGCAGCTCCCAACCTGTGCCTTTGGAACTCTTCCCAAGTCCAATCAGCAAAGTCTGTTCGATAAATTAACACCATAAGCTGGCTGTCACTAACAAAATTCAGTGGTTGGTTAATGTAAACCTCATCTCACTTAATGCTCACAACATTTTACATGATCCACGACTCAAATACGAAATAAATACAAAAATAAAAGGTTAGGGTTGAGTGTTATTGGATATGAGCCAACACAAATTGACTCGGTTCGACATGATAAAATAAACGCATGTACTCTGTGTTTGTCTCTTTAGACATTTTTATTGGAGTATAACATATTTTAATTAGAAATGCACTGAGAAGTTATGCTTATTAATTATAGTTACGGATATTAATTTTTCCTGGATGTAGCTGTGAATATGCATTATATAATTTGTACTTATAAGATAAGAGACTGTGTTAATTGAGTCAAATCAAATATTTGGGTTAAATTTATATTAAATGGGTTGAAACAGCTTGTCTTTGGGTCAACCCAATAAGATTTGTATATTAAATGAGTTATGTGAGTTATGTCGTGCCACTCATATTTAAACAGGCCATGTCAAGATTGAAGGGGTGATTCAGAATGATATATTTATGACTTGGAACAATTTGATCCATGGACATGAATTGTCAATCATAATTCCCACTAGGATGTTAAGAGTATTTATTTGACCTGTAAGATTTTTCATTATTATTCACAATTTAGTTTTGGCTACTCACCAACCAGAAAATTCTTTCAAGTTTTCTCGATTTTTCACTTCAAAGATTATTTTCACAGAAGTTACGCTTAGTAGAAAATCAAATCAATAAAACTCGCTACACTTTACCATGGCTGTGCAACTAGAGAAAAAAGAATATATAGCACAAATGGGTAAGCCGATGAAACCAATCACTGATGACATTCTATTGTAGTATGACAATATCACAAGCTCCAATTGGTTCAGGATAATTTTTTCATAGACAGAGCTTGGGAAATGAGCCTATATTAGCATGGTCAGCTATTTAGCAGTCTCTGACTTTTTTTTTAGGGGTCCCCAATCACACACCTGAATTCAATTAATCCAACGGCTAACGAAGGCCTAAAAATTGCTTTTCCATAAAAGAAAAGGAAGAAGAAGAAGTCAGGTGCTAGTGCTCGTGCATATAACTGGTTTCCAATTCAAAGCTTAAAAAATTTTGAGTTAAAGCAATCCATTTCACCAGATGTTTATCTCCTTAAATAACAAATAATACTTGACAAAAAAAAAAAAAAAACATTCAACGCTCACGATTAACGGCAAGTTTGTAAGATAAGCCCTTCCGGTTGGTGGATCTGATGAGTTTTAGATTTTCAGAGAAAATCTCGAAGCGGAGCTTCATCTCCTCCCCGGTCTCGTAGCTCTTCCCATACCTGCAAACACAGTACAGTTCAAAGGAGGGTGTCCTTAGCTCACTCTAAACATATATCAAAATAGAAAACAAATTCATATTTTCCGATCACTGATGATCGGATGACAGTATAGGGCCGGGATCACACCGGTGAGCGAAGCGAGCAAAGGAGAAGGCGTGTTTCGTGTGGCCGATGACTTGGAGGACCTGAGCCTCTATGTCGCGAAGGCCGTCGGATGCCAATCGGATGGGATTGGAGTCGTCGAAGGTTGATCCTGCGGCGGCACAGAAGAGCAGTAGGAGGATCGACGAGACCAAGCTCACGCAGGCCATTCTCTCTATCTCTCTATCTCTCTCCGAAGATTGTGGGGTGGGCGACAGACTGTGAGCTGGGATTGGATTCTTATTGTATGACTCGGGGATTCCTTTGGGTATGTGTGTATGAATGAATGGTAGGTATGGGTCTCAGCTCTGGGTGACGTATACGCTGACGTGGATTTCCATAACGTCGTTGTATCCTCGTTGGCTTTTCATATTATATTATCACATTTGTCACGACTCTCAATATTCAATATTTCAATTTTTGTTTTAATTTCTTTGATTTTTATAAGGTTTTTAGGGGAGAAAAAAAAAAAAAACCTAATTCTGAGCTAGGCTCTCTCTAAAATAGGCCTAGGAGGAAGAACTTAGGAAATTAATTATTAAATATCTTTAAAATAGAAACGCGCGATATTCATCTTTCCATATAATTTTATATTATTAAATATTTTAGTTGGGTAAATAATTATAAGGATATCATGATGCGTGATAACTATAAGTAAAGAGTGTCTCAATTACGGAATAATATTATAAAATTTCTAATTTTTTTTTATAACTTTCCTTTAATTAGAATTTTTGTAGTTGGAGTTTGGAGCAAGACAAATGCCCACAAATCGTATTCCGGCTCTAACTGTAGATATTGTCTGGGTGATAAATGATTTGTAAATAATAATAAAAAATATTTAAAAAATAAAGATAAAATTAAAAAATAATAATCAATAATTAAAAATAATAATAAAATATTAAATAATAATATAATGATTTCAAAATATTTCACTATTCAAACACAACTAATTAGATTGAGCTATAAAATATTGGCAAGTAGCTCAACTGGTTAGGGGCCTAGGCCACTATTGGTTTTAACAAAAGTCTCACGTTTCTTTCCATGAATTTTGCAAAGGATGGTGCCAGGGTTTCTACCATATTATTATCCATCTACTATCTAAATATATTTTAAATATTTTTATTTTTTTTATCATTTTCTTTTAACTATTTTTTTAACATCTTTAATTACTAAGAAAAAAAATTAAAAAATATATATATAATTTTACTAATATTCACTTCTTTAATCATTAAGTAAAATTAAAAATTAAAAAAAAATCATATACAAAAAGAATAATAGATAGAAAATAGTAAGATAGTAACCCTATCATTATTCTTTTGAATGCTAGTGATAGGGTTACTACCTATTAACATTCAAACGTTTTCCCCAATCCCACGATATTAACCTTGAATCCTTGACCATTCTCTTCTCTCTCTCATTCTCTTTCCATGTCTTATTCCCACTTATCTCTCTCTCTTGCGTGCTCATATCTCTCTGGTAGGATTGTAATCAATTCTCCCTACCGAATTTGACTCGAAAATTAATAATATTACGTGTATGATCAAGACTATTCTCACTCTCCCATTCTCTTTTCTCTCTCTCTTTCTTTTTCCGTGTCTTATTCCCACTTATCTCTCTCTCTTGCGTGCTCATATCTCATATCAACTTAGACCATAAACGTCTTATTAAAATACAATAGCCATTAAGAGTGGCCGGCGGGCCTCCACATCTGGCCCACCCGCCACCCTTATCTCATCCCCGCCTGCACAATGCTCACGACGGGCATGTAGATGAATGTCCACATGCATTTGGGTGCCCAAATACGGGGTTTGGATTGAATAATGTTATATATATATATATTTTTTTTTTTGATAAAAGCGGAACTTGTTCCATTCATGAACGGGGACATACAAAGTTGACTTAAAAAGTCAATTACAATCGTTACAAGCTTCCTAGCACACTTTCGTGGCTGACATGGTCTAGTCCTGACGGCAATCTCATAGACAGAAGTCTGAGAGACAGCACCCCTCTATCTAAGATAGAGGTAACAATAATCCAACAAAACAAATCTCCATACCCGACTAATCGGGATATGGAGTTGGAAACCCCATCTTCTCCGTCAACGCGGAGTGGGGACACAAAATCCATTCGGACCAAGGTCTGAATGACGTTACATTTTTTTATTTTTATTTTCTAGAAAGTAAAGACGATACATTAAGGAAAATACATTGTGAAAACACTGTAAAAACGAAAAAACAGTGCACAAAAAAGCAGTTGAAGGGAGGACCGACGGTCGGGCTTGGAAGATCCAGAGGTGCCAAGTCAGAAACGGCCGCACGTTGCAGTGGCAAAATGTTCCTTGGTGGCGCGTGGCAGCCACGCGCTGGCGAACTCCGAAATCTTTGACCCGCGCGTGCGGGCTACGCGCCGCTCCAATGGAGGCCGCAATTGGAGGTTTTGTAGATTGGCAGCGGGGCAGTCTTTTAGCAGGGCGCGTGTTACCTGTCGAGTGCCAGAAAGTCACTAACGCCGATTCCCCTTTGGCTGGCCTGAAAAAACACGAAAATAAAAACTAAAACTACACTAAATGTAAAACAGATGGAAAAGGAACAGAGGGTGAGGGGGGAGGAGCCTAAGCTCCCACCCCCTCTGACTGAACTCGATGGAAGGTAAGTTTGGGGGAGGGGAGCTTTCGGGAGCCGAGAGAAAGAGATGAGGTTTCGAATCTCGAATAATGTTATATATAAGTTTAGGACATACCACTCCAGTATAAGCTCTTTGAAAATAAGTGAGACCAACATAATACTAATAATAATAATAATAATAATTTTTTCAAGTGCATCTCACTTTTTTAAAGCATCTATATGGGATTTGCACGTTCTAGACCTATATATAAAGATTTTTTAGAGTGACCTGTCACACACAGTGATGACAGAGGAGAGCTTGTATTATATAGACAATTACAGGTGACTTTATAAATAAGGAAACTAATATAAGAGAAGGTGAAAAACATATACATGCAAGGGTATAGCTGTATATGCCTAGAATGTAAAGATCATAAATGAAATATAGATGGAATGTACACAAATGGAATGAGCACAAATCACGGGCTGATGCCTTGGTGATTGTCTTGCTGTTTGATCTTATCATCCCCCTTCAAACGAAGCTGCACATCAGAACAGAGGCCGAGTTTGGATCGAATTGTTTGGAATGGCAATTTGGCAACGGGCTTGGTGAATATGTCTGCAAGCTGTAATGAAGATGTCACAAATCGAGTTTCTAGAGCACCAATTGCAACTCGCTCACGTACATAATGAATGTCCAGTTCAATGTATTTGGTCCTGGCGTGGAGCACTGGATTGACAGATAGATGAAGTGCACTCAAGTTATCACAATGAAGTAGTGGGGGTCTTGAAAGTGGTAGATGAAGTTCTCATAAAATAAATATAAGCCAAGTGAGTTTGGTAGCAGTTGATGCCATGGATCGATATTCTGCTTTGGCACTGGATCGAGCAACAGTTTATTGCTTTTTGGCACTCCAAGAGATGCAGTTAGCTCCAAGAAAAGTGCAGTATCTAGTTGTCAAACCGAGTTAGTGGACAGCCTGCCCAATCGGCGTTTGAAAATGCATTAAGGTCGAGTGTGCTTGTGGCAAGGATATAGAAGGTGAGATTGAGAGTGCCATGCACGTAGTGCAGTATTCGGTTGATGAGTTGGAAATGCTCCATAGTTGGTGCATGCATGAATTGACATACAAAGTTCACACTATATGAAAGATCGAGTTTGGTGAATGTAAGGTATTGGAGGCCTCCTACAAGACTCTGATAGTGAGTTGGATCACAATATGTTGTAGTTAAGGAAGTTGTCCGTCCTTTAGAAGGCATTGGAGTTGCTATGGGTTTGCATTCACCCATAGAGGCACGGTCCAATAGCTCACGAGCATAGAGTGCTTGTGATAGAGTAAGGCCTTGACTGGTGTGAGTGACTTCAATGCCAAGAAAGTGATGAAGAGCACCCATGTCTTTGATGAAGAACTCGGTTGCGAGTTGGGAAATAAGCCAATTAATCAGACTTAATGTATTACTAGTAGTGACCATGTCATCGACGTATAAAAGAAGAATAAGAATGCTATGATCAGAGTGGCAAACAAATGAGCTTGGATCAAAGACAGTGCAGTAGAAGCCGAGTTGGAGGAGAAAATTACTTAGACAACCAAACCAAGCATGCGGTGCTTGTGATCAGTAAAGCCTGGTGGCTGCTGCATATATACTGGAGTTGAAAGGTGGCCATGCAGGAACGCATTTCTCACATCTAGTTGGCGGATTTCCTGACCTTTTACCACTGCAAGAGTAAGAACAATTCGTATACTGGCAGGTTTAATTACTGGTGAAAAAGTTTCATGAAAATCTAGTCCATCCACCTGATGAAAACCTTTGGCAACCAATCGTGCCTTGAGACATTCAATAGATCCATCAGGTTGGAGTTTAACCTTGTAAAACCATTTTGCAACTGACAATGTTCATTACAGAATCTTTGGGAACCAGTGTCAGGTTTGATTTTTGTGAAGAGCAACAAGTTCTTCATGCATAGCTGCCAGCCAACCAAAGTGCTTTTGAGCTACGATAATGGTTCGAGGCACTAGTGGACTCGATGAAGATAAAGCAACATGGAGATTGACATACTTTGGATTTGGTTTGCGAATCCCAACTTTGCTACAAGTTATCATTTGATGAGAGGGAGGGTGTGCCTGTAAAGATGAAGAAATGATGTCATTTAGGCCAGTAGAGGTTGCAGCTCCAAGGGAGAGATCAGTTGGTGGTGGATTCGCAATAATAGTTGTTGATGTTGCTGTAGCAGGTTCTGAATTGAAGGATTGTCGAGATGGTGTAGCCATGAAGTTGGGAGTCGCATATGCTGATATTGGCAAAGCAGTTGCTGTAGAAGAAGCAGAGCTTGTGTCCAAATCTGGAAAGGATGAGAAATCTCCAGCAATGATGGCATGGCCATACAGATTTGTTGGTTAGGAGTATAGAATGACGGACTCATCAAATACAACATGCCGTGAGATGTAAATATGGCCAGTAGGAGGGTACAAACACTTGTATCCCTCGTGCTTGTTTAAGCACCCGATGAACACACATGGAATAGACTTAGGTTAAAGTTTGTGATCTAGATAGTTGCCAAGAAAAGGAAAACATTGAGTCCCCAATATCCGAAGGCTGAGATAATCTGGATGTCTATTATGGAGTTTGTAGAATGGTGACTCCATGCCAAGTGCTTTTGAAGGTAGCCGATTGATGAGAAAAACCGATGTGGAGAAGCAATCTGTCCAGAAACGAGAAGGCAGATGGGCATGAAACATCATTGTGAGACCAAATTCAGTAATGTTACGATGCTTTCTCTCAGCCTTACCGTTTTGTTTAGGTGTCTGTGGGCAAGCCGATTGGTGAATAGTTCCCTTGGATTGTAAATAATATGTAAAAGTGTTAGAGGAAAATTCACCACCCTCGTCACTTTGAAAGATGCACATTTTTCATTAAATTGACACTCAATATGCTTGTAGAACACATCAAAGCAGTCGAGTAGATTAGATTTGCGTCTCATTGGAAAAACCCATGTAAAGTTAGTGAACTCATCAACAAAGATGCTGTAGAACCGAAATTTTTCTCTAGACAAAGTTGGGGCAGGTCCCCAAACATCACAATGGATCTTGTGAAAAGGAGATGTTATTTTATTATCTCTTGGAAGAAAAGGAAGTTTACATGATTTTCCTTGTTGACAACTAACACAAATTGAAGAACTACTAGATTTCGAAAATGAAATCAGTTTATTCGAATGCAAGAAATCCAAGACTTGTTGGTGAGGGTGTCCAAGCCGTGAATGCCAGCATGCAGAATTTGTTTTCTAAAATCGTGAGGAAAAACATGCAGTAGGATCTCCATCAAATGCATATAAACAACCACGCCTATGCCCTTTCGCTAGGATTTTCTGAGTTGCCTTATCCTTGATCATAAAGCCATCACCATAAAAAACAACAATAAGTGGGTAATTTGTTGTGAGCTTGCTAACGGATAATAAATCTTTCGTGATATGAGGCATAACAAGAACATCATTTAGTTGGGGATGAGAACCTATGGACACTGTCCCTGTATGTGTGATAGGAAGAGTGACACCATTTCCAACCATAAGACCATCAGATCCAGTATAAGGTTTAATGTCATAGAGATTACCTAGGTTATTGGTAACATGATCAGTGGTTGCCGAGTCTGGGAACTAGTAAGAATCCTATCAGTCAACAAGTTTCATTGCAGTAAGAGCTTGTGGTATATTGTCGGCTTGAAAGGAGTGCTTAAACTGATTAAAGCACTTGAGTGCTGTCTGATTGTGCTTGTTGCAAGTTTGGCATATTGGGAGATCATGCTTCAGAGCTGAGGCAGAGTATGGCTAATTCCTTGGATTCGCATGCAAAGCTTTTGAGGTAGAGGAGTTACTTTGATGAAAACCACGTCCCTTTGAATTGAACGTTTGAGTAGTCTTTTTATATTTGTTGTTTTTTTTTAGTGAAATATGCCATTTGAGGAGGGGTAGCATCTAGTTTGTTACACGCAGTATAGTTCTCTAGTAAGGTAACAAAATCTGAATAAAAAGGCATTGGCAGACGCATCATGGTTGTGGTGAACACCTGATACTCTTTACCGAGACCATTAAGAAGCCACCATGATTTTTTATGATCTGAGACTGGCTTGCCAATGGGAGGGAGATCATCACAAATAATCTTGAAGTAGTGTAGATACACTGATAAAGTGTTAGTGCCCTGCAAAATGGAAGTGAGCCTTTGCTTTAGCGAAAGTCTGCAATCGGATGAGTCATGCAGCAGAGCATTCCAGAATTCAACGGCAGTGTTGAGACCAACAACTATATTGAGGACTTCCTCCGAGAGTTTGGCGGTGATCCAACCTTTAACAAGTCGATCTGTTTTCCGCCACTGTAGGATTGCAGGATTTTGAATCACCCTAGTTTGGGCACCTTCAACAGTTGAAGGAGGTTGGAGTGTTTCACCAGTTACAAACCTTGGAGATCATAACTCTCCAAAATGTTGAGCATTTGAGTTTTCCAGAGCAAGAAGTTGGCTGGCCTGAGTCGAAGAGAGACAAAGTTGGTAACATTTTGGGTGGTATTCATTGTTTGAGGATGAAGAAGATGAGTTTGCCGTGGGAAAAAAAAAAAAAATTAGCTCTCTTGAATGTCACTTTATAGGCTCTCTATACCATAAAGATTTTGAGAGTGAACTGTCACACATAGTGATGACAAAGAAGAGCTTGTATTATATAGACAATTATAGTTGACTTTACAAATAAGGAAACTAATACAAGGGAAGGTGAAAAACATATACACGGAAAGGTATAGTTGTACATGCCTAGAATGTAAAGATCATAAATGAAAAATAGATGGAATGCACACAAATGGAATGAGCACAGATCACGGGCTGATGCCTTGGTGATTGCCTTGCTGTTTGATCTTATCAATATAAACAATTAAAAAAATATTACTCTTATTACAAAAACGTTGTGCACCATACTGATCCATCTTGCATTACTAGCATTAGCATCATTATTATTATCGTTATAAAAATCATTGGACTAACATTTGTATCTAATTTATACAACTTTAATCATACAAGATAAAAGGAAAACAAGCTTCTTTAGTACAATGTAAACAACTTAGGAGCGCAAGTTGAAAGTGTTCTACATTATTGTCGGTGTCATTTCTCTAAGGTCTTTTTTTTTTTTTTTTTTAATTTGTTCTTCTAAAATGGAAAACAATCGACCTATTGCCTGTCAAACATTTTCGTGATTCCAATGGCCATTTTTTAGCCACATTCTCGAAATAGTTTGGTCAGGGCACTAATAATAAAGCTGAGCTAAGGGTATTGACGGAAGGAGTGAAGCTGTGCATGGAGTTGGGTTTTACGAATATTGAGATTGAATGTGATTTAAAAATTGTGGTTGAGTGGGTACAAGCCAAACTTTGCACACTTTGGTATTTGTGGGATTTTTGGGAGGAGTTAATTATTGCAGTTAATGGCATTTCCTTCTCTATATCTCACCAATTTAGAGAAGGGAATATGATTGTCGATTTTTTGGCATGGAGTGGAGAGGCAAGGTGCAGTAAAAGGTATAAGGTATATGACTGGCTTCCTAAGGAGCTAAAGGGAATTTTGTGGTTGGAAAGGTTGGGTTTGCCATATATTCGTGAATAGGCTGGGAGGGTTTTTATTGTCTTTTATGATTGTTTAGTACTAAGGTGCTTTGGGGATTGAGTAGTGCTATTTTTTCATTTGTTTACACGGTTTTCTTCAGTCAAAAGTGGGGGTTTGTAATAAATTGGGAGGGAGTCACTATTAAATAGATTACTGCTCGCTCTTTTCTAAAAATAGAAAAAAGAAAAACATTTTTGAGCGAAACCACATCTCATGTTGGCAATCAAGTGCTCCCCCAAAGTAGAGTGTGGGCTTCATGTGCCTCTAGTCTCCTAGCACGCCCCTCTACTAGGGCACATGCAACCAACATGTCAGTCATTTTTTTATGCTTCTTAAATATTGATAAAATCCAATGTCCATCCAACCATTCATATTTGTTGTGGTACTGCTACAACTACAAAGAGATTATACAAACGTAATATTACAAACTAACATGGCTTCATATAGTCCATTAGATCTACTTTACAATAAAAATAATTTTATAATCTGACGACCCACATCATACCACATCAGTTTCTGTGATTACTTTTATATAATTTATTTGTGGCTAGAGTATTTCTCATATCTGTTTATCTTTGTTTTCAAAAACCTAAACAACATGCTCTTTTATTTGTGGCAAAGAGAGTAATGATACACGTATAATACATTGCACAACACTTTATACAATAATGTTAATAAATGAGGACATTTTCATAAAATACTATTACATTTATAAGATGTTTTACAAAAATGCCTCTCCTTTTAACACATTGTTGTGCAATGTGTTGTGTATAAATCATTTTCCTATTTCAAAACCACGGAGATTCGAAATCGTCCATAACCTTTCTTGTCCTATCATGACTTGGGATACCAATTTCAACAAGAGAAGTGATATGTTTACAAAAAAATTATATAAAAGTAAATTCAAAAAATAATATAGTTTTTATATGATACATTAATTCTACTCTATAATGAAAATATATCTACAATCTAACGAATCACATCAATCTTACAAAATAATATAGTTTTCCAACTATAACCTCTTGATCTCAGCCAACCTTTGTTTGTACTCACGACTTGCTGCCGTCCATAATTCTCAAAGATCCAACTCTGTCACTAAAAAGATTCTATTACTTTATCTTCTTCTTTTTTCTTTTTAATTTTTTTATCTCCTTTTACATCAAAGGCAGGCCCATTAACCGTGAGCGAGTCTCGAATAATAATATATATTCCAAAGTATAAAAAGGTACAAATCATTATAAAAAAACAGGCCAATAGAAAAAACATTAAAAAAACATATGAACAGATAAAATAAATAATTGGCAGCAGCCACATAAAACTTTATTAATTCGACAACGACGAAGGATATAATTGAAAGGTGGGACAGCAAGATGAAGATGCCGCCGCCTTATGAGACAAACCAAAGGGGTTATCATATTCTCACGTCATATTCTCACCTTGGAGTCCTGTGACTGAATTAATTAAATCTACCAAGATATTTTTATTTGGGGTTTTGTTTTTTAGGATTTAAAAATAGGAGATATAGAGTATAAAATATGAATATTTAAGATAAAATATGAATATTTACTTGAACATTGGCTTTCTCTCATTAATATTGTTTAATTAATGCTTGACTATAAATAATTCATCATAAAAAACAATCTTCTAATTATTTGGTGCTAGAGATAATAAAAGAATGTTAAATAATATTAATTTAATAAAAATATCAAATTTATTAAACTTTGGCCACGAGGAAAAAGAAGTTATGAAAGACTTTGGATGGATGTGATACAAGTCATGAAAGAAGGGATAAAATAATGAGATGGAACCTAAGTAGGGACGTTGTGCATGCATCGATCCAGGCTGGTTATTTTTTTCGGGTCCAACTCAGAATCTGGAAAAACAGGTTCATTCGGGTGGATATCTCCATTGATTTTGTACCCGGATGTGGATATGGTTATATAATGCGGTTATCAGGTTTTACATTTAAAAGAATTTGCCTTATAGATCAAACAGGGTGGTTGTGTGTTTGTAACCTTCCTGAATAGAATAATTTGTTAACCTGGAAAACTGGATATTTAGATTTTTATAATTAGATAGGGTAGGGTCCTTGCCTAAGTTATAACCGGGTTAACCCAGATGAATATTCAGATCGCATTATAACCCATATGCTGATTCGGGTTTCATGCACTTATTTTTAAAGATGAAATGAGATGAATTGAAATTAAAATTAAAATTAAAACATTGAATAAAATATTGTTAGAATATATTTTTTAATATGATTTTTATTTTCAGATTTGAAAAAGTTGAATTGTTTATTTTATTTTATGTAGGAATTTGAAAAAATTGTAATAATGAAATGAGAGATTTTCAAAATTTTGAATTTTAGTCTTGAAAGCAAACGATGCTGGCCTTACTTTTCAGAGATAACTCTCTAACCTATGCCTCTTTATCATCTAATATGGAATCTGACTTTAACAGCCAAATAGAATACAACAATGCATAATCCATCTGGCTACCATATATATGTGGCTGTTGTAAAATCACTCAGAATCTATCTCTCATGTGTTCATGAATTGAAATTTAGCATCGCGAGTGTGACAGTTCTAAATTTTCTTGTTTTGGCGGCTCCCACATGATTGTCTCGCGCGCATGGATGGCAAGATAAAGCCATATCCTTGTGGTGTTTCTTTGAAGGTTCTGACCAATTGCATGCACAATATGATTGTCCAATTGGTTCCGGTCCATCATTCTTTGGAAAACTTGATTGCCTAGAAATAATGCAAAGATTGAAGGGTTATATATTTCGATGAGGGCAAGCTATCATCCAAAACCTATCTATCTCACAGCAAGTTCTAATGTCTAAATCCTCAATATACTCCACATGATCATTCCTACTCTTGTAGTTAATATTCGGAAATCTCATTTGATTAAAGAAGGAATGCTTCTTTATCATATGTTGGTGTGTGGTGTGAGAATGATAAGTAGCATTTATCTTGATTAAATAGTCTTCTTCAACTTCAATAAAGAAGCTCAAGCTTAATATAGATGGTGCGTCATGAAGGAACTCAGGACGGGCTCGAGTACGCGAGTTTTCACAAATGGAGAGAGAATTTTTGCAACACATGCAGCCAGCTTGGGCAATACAAAATGTTTGGCATCTGTTTCACATCCCTCAAATTAAGCATATGTTAGGCATTCTTGCTATAGACAAAGCAGGTCAGTGTTTCCGGCATTAGCTTCTGAATAATCAATGTTTTTGTTTATACCACTAATAATTTAGTTTTTATATAAAATTGTGACCAAAGCAGTGATGTATAGCAAGTTAGTGACGTGTTTGGCATTCTCAAGAAAAAGAAGAAGAAAAAAGAAACAGAGAAAATAGTTTTAAAGAGTTGCGTGGCGCCTTAGATCTTTTGGACGTTTGGAGTGCATTGAACAGGAGAGCTGAAAGATGGCAGTCCGTCCAAAAACCCAAAATATTCTATAGCCTTTTTGTCGTTTCCACCTTAAATTCTAAAGCCTACCCAAATTAATAAATATGACTGCGAATTTGAGGACCATTTGACAAAGATTGAGCACTTCAAAGGATGATATGTATATTGGACAATTGACCCGACGATTTCAAGCCTCTTAATTCTTAGCTATTGTTTTAAATGACCATACTTCCTAAACAAATAGCCAACTCAAAGTTTAATGAAGAATATGATAAATATATATATAAATATATATTAATGTTAATACTATTTTAAACAAATAATAGTATTGAAACTTCAATTATTGTTGACTTTAATTAAAAAACGGTGTCATTCTTTAAAAAAATTGATAAACAGTATTAATCCATTTTCGTTGATAAAATTTTATTAGTCACCAGAAAATACTTGATAAACAAATAAGAAATAAATTTCTTACAACGTATATCGTGGCTTAATGTGATCTATTAAATTGTGCATAAATAGGACTATTCATATAGGTTGGATATTTTTCCTGCCCAATCCGGAACCCAGTTATCCGAGTTCCAACCAGGTTCTGATTACGGGTTCTGGGCCTGAAACCAAATCGACCTACCTGAGCCTACCCGATCCCAGTATGGTTATAAACTCGGGTACAGTGTTTAAAATCGGCACCCGGTTTAAAATTGATACCCAGCTTCCATTTAAAAAAATGCAAAACACAATAAACACCCCCTAATGGGAACCAAGGTAGGTCTAATCTTAAAGATCATTTGCAAGTTCCAGATGGGTCAATTACAAGATCAAGAGTCAAGAAAATCAATGAAACAATGCAAGGATTGGTGCAATCCACTTGGATAAAGCTAGCAAGAGCTCAACACTCAAGATGGGTTGAAAGAAGGAGAACCAATTTTGATTCACTTGATTCAAACTGTGGAAGACATGACTTAGAGATAGGGCCTATTGTTATTGGATAGTTT
This sequence comes from Pterocarya stenoptera, assembly GCA_003123785.1. Classification (NCBI taxonomy): domain Eukaryota; kingdom Viridiplantae; phylum Streptophyta; class Magnoliopsida; order Fagales; family Juglandaceae; genus Pterocarya; species Pterocarya stenoptera. The sequence continues at coordinate 153,827 of QEOT01124162.1, read as the reverse complement.
CAATTTGATTAAAAGATTTATTTTATTAGTTTATAATAAGTGGGTTTGAGGATGTTTAACCCATATATGTCTTATTTATTATGAGCTAGGATTTTGAGAAAGCCTTGTATTGTGGCCAATGGCTTATTTGAAAAGTTACTTTTTAAGAACTATGGTTTCAAGAGCCGAGTTACTGTAGCAGTCGCAACACTATTCATCCAGGGATTTTTTTGGAAACGACTTTATTTTGGTTAGGGTTTAATTAGGTTTTGGTTTAAATACTTTTTGTAGCCTCATTTTACAGATCAGACAATATTGAATTTTAATTGTGAGTTGAGTTTACTCCTTTTATTCTTGATTGAACTTTTGAGCTTATCAAAGGTAAATCACAACTTTTGTAGCGTTCTTCCTTGTAATCTGAGTTTTTGAGATGGGCTCTTCAACAAGTTTAGATTTTAATATAATCTAGGTTCTTGAAACGAGTTCTCATCTGGTCTAGATTCTCCATCCATTGACTTGATTTTGGGTTTCTTAGGTGAGTTTTCAAATTGATTGTAGGTTCAAGTGATTCCATTCCTGCGGGTTCACATTATTTGGTATTCTGAGCAAGGTTTTCAATCAGGTCTGCTTCTATCTTTGAATACTTGTATCTTTAAATTTAATTCTAGGGTTTCATTGTTCTAGGGTTGCAAAAAAAAAACAAAAAAACAAAACAAAACAAAAAGTAGGCTATCGAAATTCTTAGGTTTTTTGATTTGGCTGAAATTTGCATCACTTAGGGTTTCAAAATTGTAGGGTTTCTTGCATATCTAAGTTTGTCAATTGCTTGGAGTGTCATTTCATTGATTCTCTTATAATTCCTTATCAATTCTTGTGTATTTGAATTCAATTGCTTATTTTCAATTGAATATTGATGTTTGTGATTGAATTAGAGGAAAGAGAAAAGAAAAGAAAAGAAGAGAAGAGAAAAAAAAAATTCGAAAAAAAAAGTGGTAGCATACTCAAAGGTTGCTACATAGTTAAAACAAAGAGAAAGAAATACATTTGTTGATTGAGGTTTATCATCAAAGCGGCTGAATACATCTTTATAGTTGGTATCGTGTTTTATAATTACTCTTTCCCTCATATAAATTGCTTGAGTCTCGTGTTATTTTCTTCCTTCATTTTTTCTTGTTCTTGTTTGTTAGACCTAATTACTAGTTGGGATAAAACAATGTTGCATCTTGATTGAGTTCAATTAGTTCTTAAAGAACTTGAGTGGGAAAACTCTTGAGGTAAAAGGCAAGAAAGTGTGAGATTATTATCGAAAAAAAGTCAATTAAGAGTGAAACACAAGTGGAGTGCCATTATTCGAATGTAAACACGTAAGGGAGTGTGTGAGGTTTTCCACTAACATTCTTTTTGTATAGCACATTATGATATTTCATAAGAGTGACTAATCACTAAAGGGGATGGAAGATAACTCATCTTTTGTGTTATAAGCCATGCAACAACAGTTTGAGTGGTTGAACTTGGTGTTGGGTGAAGTGAGGGATATGATGGATCAATGAGAAGCAGTAGAAATTTGCATGGTGAGAGAGATAGGAGGAGATGTGAGCCTAGTATTGAGAATGTGTATGAGAATGGAGAGCATGATGAGGATGAGGAAGACCTAACATTTGAAATTTGATTGGGTAGACATAGAGGAGTTAGGCTTGAAAAAGGACTTAGGGGAAACCCAAGGAGTCGAGATGGAGTCGATAGGAACCTTGGGAGCATCAAAATGAAAATACAATCTTTCCAAGGTAGAACTGACCTTGAAGTTTATTTAGACTGGGAGAAAGACTAGAGTTGGTGTTTGATAGTCATAATTCCTCTGAGGAGAAGAATGTGAAGTTGGTGGTAATTGAGTTCATTGATTATGCGATTATTTGGTGGGATCAATTAGTGACCAATAGGAGGAAGAATCGTGAGAGGCATGTGGAAACATTGAGAGAATTGAAAGCTATCATGAGGCAGAGATTTGTACCTAGCCACTACTATAGAGACCTCTACCAAAAACTACAAAATCTTACACAGGGGTCTAGGAGTGTAGAGGATTACCGTAAGAAGATGGAGGTGTCTATGATTTGAACTAATGTAGTGGAGTATCAGGAGGCTGCGATGGCTACATTTTTTAGTGGGATAAATAGAGAGATAACTAATATAGTTGAGTTGCAACATTATGTGGAGGTAGAGGACATGCTGCACATGGCTATGAAGGTGGAGAGGCAGTTAAAGAGAAAGGGTATGGCAATGTATACTTCGGTTTCTAGCACTCATTGGAAACCAAAGTGGGATGAAAATGATCAAACTGTAACAAACGGGAAGATCGAACCACCTAAAGGGAAAGATGAGGCTGAGGTTGAAACTTCAAGAAAAAGAGATAATGAGTTGAAAAATAATTGTGAGGCCGAGAGTTCAAAAAAAGAGGAGAGTAAAAGAAAAAAAGTGAGTGAAAAGGAAAAAGAGAATAAAGCTGAAACCTCAAGAAAAAAAAGAGAATGAGTTGAAAAATAATTCTGAAATTGAAAGTTCAAAAAAAGAAAAAGAAAAAGAAAGTGATAGAAAAAAAGAGAGTGAAAGGGAAAAAGAGAGTAAAAAAGAAAAAGAGAGTGGAAAAAAAAGAGAGAGTAAAGAAAGTGAGAGAAAAACAAAGAGAAAAGTGAGTTTTTATGCTAAGGCGAGTCTTAATACTAACGAACTTAACGTATCTTTGCCTAATGTTATTGTCCCTTTGTTGCAGCGATTTGAGATCATGATTCCTAGTGGTGTGTTTAGTGGATTGCTACCTATGAGAGAGATAGATCATTACCTTGATTTTGTGCCAGGTGCGATAATTCCTACCCGACCTTTTTTTGACAAACATGAATCCTGGAAGTACTTGAAAGGACAAGGATAGTTGAATAGAATGCATGCCAAGTGGGAGGAATTCATTGATACATTTCCTCCTGTAATCAAATACACACAATGTAAGGAAAATTTTGTGATTGATGCTCCAACAAGAAGATATATCCTTGTCTTCATTTTAGATGCAAAGTTATTGAGATTTGAATATGATAAGAAATTGCATTCTAATGATGATGACTTTGCTAGTGTGTATGGAGCCTGTGAGAAGGCATCGTTTGGTAAGTGCTATAGACTAGATTGGTATTTATTTAAAAAGAATAAACTTTGTGAGTCTACTAGTCTTATGCGTGAGATTCTAGAGCATGGATGTTGTTTGTTGGGTCATTATGGTGTAAAATGGATTTTAAAAATGTTGTGTGACCATGGGTGGGAGTGTTGTTTGCCATTCATTGAGCTTGCATATAATTGGAGTGATCATTTTGGTGCAGGGAAGATTTTAGATGTGTTGCAGAAACGTTTGTGCAAGTATCATTTGCCATTCATTGACATGTTGCATGAACGTTTGTGGGAGTATCATTTGTCATTCATTAACATGTTACATGAACATTTGTGGGAGTATTGTTTGCCATTCATTGAGATTACATATAATTGGAGTGTTCATGCTACTAGTAAATTTTCACATTTTGAAATTGTTTATAAATTTAATCCATTTTCTCCTTTAGATTTAATGTCTTTACCAGTTGATGATAGGAGTAGCTTGGACGGACTTTTCCAAATTCTAGAACAAATTAATGATAATGCATATTAAGTAGATCTTCTAGGTAAGTATCATGTTTCTGCTACTTTCAATGTTACTAACCTTTTTTTTTTTTTTTTTTTAAATGTAGGTGAAGATTCGAGATCGAATCCATTTGAGGAGAGGGGGAAAGATGAGAACCAATGTGGACCTAGTCTTAAAGATCATTTGCAAGTTTCAAATAAGCTAATTACAAGATTAAGAGCCAAGAAGATCAAGGAAGCAATGCAAGGATTGGTGCAGTCGACTTGGAATGAAGCTAGCAAGAGCCCAACACTCAAGACGGGCTTGAAAGAAGGAGAACCAATTTTGATTCACTTGATTCAAACTGTGGAAGACATGACTTAGAGATAGGGCCTATTGTTATTGGATAGTTTCAATTTGGTTAAAATATTTATTTTATTAATTTAGAATAAGTGTGTTTGAGGATGCTTGGCCCATATATGTCTTATTTATTATGAGCTAGGGTTTTGGGAAGACCTTGTATTGTGGTCAAGAACTTATTTGGAAAGTTACTTTTTAGGAACCAGGGTTTCAAGAGCTAAGTTACTGTAACGTTACTGTAGCAGCTGTGGCACTATTCATCCAGGGGTATTTTTGGGAGAAACGACTTTATTTTGGCTAGGGTTTTAATTAAGTTTTAGTTTAAATACTTTTTGTAGCCTCATTTTACAAATAAGACAATATTGAATTTTAATTGTAAATTGAGTTTACTCCTCTTGTTCTTAATTGAACTTTTGAACTTATCAAAGGTAAATTACAACCTTTGTGGCGATCCTCCTTATAATCTGGGTTCTTGAAACGAGTTCTCATCGGGTTTAGATTCTCTATCAATTGACTTGATTTTGACTTTCTTGAGTGAGTTTTCAAATTGATTGTGGGTTCAAGGGATTCCATTCCTACGGGTTCAAATCACCCCCCAAAGATCGATCTAACTCTCTCTCATCTAAACCCTAGCTCCCGCCACTCATTTTCTCTTGCGTCGAAACCATCGCTCCCGCCACTCAGCTTTCTTCTTCTTTTTTACCTCTCTCTCTCTCTCTCTCTCGTCTAATCCCTACCCTAGCTCTCGTCGAAACCCTCTTCCTTCTCTCCATCTTCTCGTTCTCTTCCTCCTCTTTGAATCTGAGGTCAAGAAAGCTTTCAGACAACTTGCTTTACAGGAACGGTGTTAATTTATTGAATAATAGGAACTTGTTTTGGGTATTGTTGATTCAGTTTGAATTTAGGAGTTCCATTTTAGATCTAGTGATTAGAAAATTGGCTTTCCCTTTTTCTTTTAAAAAAATACATTTATTTTTTAGAAATTATTGCAGATTTTTTATTTTTATCCTTGCTCAATTCTATTGGCTTTGTAGCCCTTTTTTCTTGAAAATGAGGGAAAATACCCATGATGCATTTCTGATGCCATCTCGTGCTTCATACTTTGGATTATATCTGGTTTGAAAAATATCAAATTCATCTTTGCAAGGAAGGGTGGGACCTTTGATATCTTTTCCATGCATATGAAATGAATAGAGGCAAAAGTAATGTCTAAGATCAGTATACAGAAAAGAAAAAGAAACTATTCATTCTTTCGATTTGTATATGGATTGCTTGTATGAAAAATTGTGAAATTATCATTTTGGAGAGCTCGCTTGATGAGAAATTCCTGCAACTCTGTTGTGTCAATAATAGTTATGTGATAACATTTGACTTGCTGTTGAAGTATGGTTATATAGCTTGGGTTCAAGTCCTCCCAATTGCTTGAATATTGTCTTTGGCTTGTGCGACTTCCAAACTAACAATTGGTTGTTGTTCATGAGGAAAAATTGGGTGAAAAGATTAACTTAATTTTTAGTTGATGGTCTTGATGATTTGACTTAGGAAAGCCTTGATCTACTCTAGACTTTCTAGGTTTTATGTGGCTAAACTCTGGGAAAGTGATTTATTGGCATGGGTAATGAAACTCTTACACCTCATTTACTATTACTTTACTATCCAATTATTTTTTTTTCCTTTTGCTATTTGAATCTAGATTAAAAATATTAAAACATGACCTTCTTGCATAATCTAGAAGAAAATAAACTCAATCAACCAACGTAATCATGTAAATTAATTTAAACTAAATTCAATTTTATAAAAATGGACTCAAAGAGCAAAAGAAGCTCAATTTTTATAAAGTTAAATTTATTTTTATAAATTTCATGATTATGTTAATTGATTGAATTTATTTTCTTTTAGATTATGCAAGAATATCATATTATGAGATTGTTAAATTAGATTCAAAGAGCACAAGAAAAATAAAAATAGTTGGGTAGTTAACGCCAGATATAATAACAATTATTCTGCAGGCTAGTTTCAACAAATAATTCACAAAAAAGAAAATAAGAGAATCACCCAAAACCACAAAGAAAATGTCTCTGATGTTCAATTTAAATTACCAATATTCAAGAATGACGAAATCAACCCACAAGCTGAGTTGTAATAGCTGAAAATCGATTGTATCAGAATGTTATCAAAAATAATAAAATCTCAATAATCATGTGAAAAGTAAATACATAATAAAATAAGTAATCTGTCAAAAATTTGGCCCAAATCCAATTCAGAATCACTTCCAAAACAGTAAACGAAATATTACCATAAAAGGCAAAAAATAACTAAAAATAGGAAATCAGATGGGAAAATAGTAGAATTTGACCTAAAAAATGATGCACATTGAGCATAGCTGGGTTGTTAGACCTCCAAGTAAAATTGCCCCTAAGATTGTCGCACATGTCCGGGACATGCCCTTTGACCATGCCATGAGCATGCCCTTTGGCCTGTGTCTTGTCACACACGGGGCGCCCAGCATGCCCATGGACCGGCCATATGCATGCCTTGGACCGTGCTTTGACACTCACGGGGCGCCCAACATGTAAGCCATTTGCACACACATGCGCGCGCCAAGCCACAAGTCCAGCAAGGTTAGTGGCCATACGCAGCCCAGCGCAAGGCCAGGCATGCGCAGGCACAGCGTGGCCCTGCGCATGCACACTGGCCGCATGGCCATGCTCACACCCAGGCACACAACCATGCGCACTCCCACTAGGTGCATGCCCAGGCCCCCAGCGCCCATGCGTGCACCCATGCCCCAGTGCCCAGCCTCATAACCCCCCATGCCACACGCCAGCTAGGTTAGTGGCATGCCATCCAGCGCATTGCTCTAGCCCATGCCTTGCCGAGCAGGCCAGTGGCATGCCATCCAGCGCATGGCTCCAGCCTATGCCTTGCAGCAGGCACACATGGCTAACCATCAACAGGCCGAACATGGCACCATGTCATACCCACCAGTTGACCCTTGCATGGTACCATGCCATGCACCACAGCTAGCTATGCCGTGTCACTTAGCCATGGACCAGACCGAGGACCACCATGCACTACCTTAGCCGAACCATTGGCTCATGTATACCACAGCCATGTGATCCATGCCACTATCTTCATTTATTTTATTTCATTTATTTCAAAGGCACCTATTGGGGGTTTCCAACTTGTTTTATTTATAAATAAGACATATTTATCTTGTATTAGGATCCTTTGACAATTTTCCTTTGTTGACAACTTTGTTCTTGAGATCATTTTCGGTGCTTAGCACTTGAGCTCTTTGGGGTGCAATTCGTGAATCCCTAAGGAAAGAATCACACTTTGCATTTCGTGAATAAGTGTGATTCATGTTATCAATCTTATGAGTATTTTCCATTCATTCACTTGTCTTCTATTTACTTTTAATTGATCTTGATATTTTATGTTCATTGTTCATACTTTGTTCATCATTGTTCTTGAGAGATTCAGCCAACAAGTGTTCCCCATCATCCATTGATCTTTTCCCACTCACTCCATTTGACCAACCCTTGTTTGCTCTACTTACCATATTCGGCCACTACCCCAAAATACCCTTCATCCATCCCATACTTACCTTAGCCGAAACCTTATTTCCTTGTTAATTCAAATTCAAATTTCGACCAACACTTGCCTTATTTGCATTTGTCTTAGCCTCCCACTCCACTTGTCATATTAGAGTTTCCATACTTGGAAACCCTAGTTGACCATATCAAACCCTTTGGCCGGCCATCTCCACCCCAAAAGCAAATCCCAAAATTTTAGGAAACATTCCTAAAATTACTCACTACCTAAGTTCGGCCAACCTTAACCGCCCATCACCATCTTCCATCCAAACCCTAATCCCAACACCAAAGTGGTGCCAACCCTAGTGCCTCCAACTTTGCCGTGCACCTCTTGCATGCATTGGAGCCATTGCACTTCATCACTTGACCATCATTTTATACACTAGATCACCCTAAACACATAACCTCACCATACTAAAATTGCCAACTTCACCATTGTTGCGCCACACCCAAGCAAGAGAGGACTTAAGATTCGGTCAACCCAAGGAGGACTTAGGCGTGGAGAACTAAGTGTTAGGGACTTGACCGAGGTCTCTAACATTAATTGGTGCTTTCATTGAGAGGATTTTTGCTTGGTGTTTTTGAGAAGTTCTCACTTGTCTAAGAGGTAAACGATGCATTAACCCAAAACTTTGTGAATTAGTTGGGGGAGTCCCTCGTTGGATCCCATTTATTTTTTATTGTCGATTGTGAAATATACTGAGTTTCGGGGGTTGAGGTAGAGGACGGAGTAATGTTCTTAAAAGGATCGACCACCCTTGAAGGTAGGGGATCCAAGGTGGGACACTTGTACGAGAGGGGTCGACCACCCTTGAAGGTAGGGGACCCAAGGTTGGACCTTTGAGCAGTGATCAAGCTCCACCAACCGAAGTGCTGCCCAAGTGTCGTGTGCAAGCTCAATTGCAAGTGATAGATCGTGATACAGTTGCAAGCAGTTGCAAGTTCAAGAACCATGAACCGACGAGAGATTGAAGCCGAGGATCAAGGTGATTCCAACCGGGGACGCCTTGAAGCTTTAGAGGGGCATACCACAAAGATTACTAATGTCCTTGGGGAGGTCACAACCACTTTGGCTGAACTAAGGATGGCTTTGAATGCTAACGCTCGAGAGACCGAAGAGAATAGACTTACCATGGATGCCATGAGACGTGACAACAATGCAAGCCTTGAAAGGCTTGAAAGGAGGTTGGCCGAACATAATGGCCAAAGGAAACCACCTAGTCCAAATGGACAAAGGCATGAAGCCTTTGTTGATGGAGTCGACACAAGTGTGACGGGTTCCATGCATGATCCACCAAGGGCTGAATATAGGAGAGGAGTTCGTGTAGAGAACGATCAAGTGGCCATGTAGAGATGGATCCGAGATGAGGATCATCGTTCTAGGAGTCCAAGTATTTTGAGAGAACCTCAAGATGTGAGGTTTGAAGTGCCAAGATATGAGGAACATCATGAGGCCGAGTATGAGTTAGGCCATGGTGGGCCGAATGGTCATGATGACTATGCTAATGGAAGACACTACAACCTTGATAGAGAAAGAGGCCATAGACATAGAAGACATGATGAAGATCACTATGAGGAGAGAAGAGGAAACCGGCATAATGACCGGGGGCCAAGGAGACCAAAGGTGGATTTCCCTAAGTTCAATGGGGGGAACCTTATGAGTGGTTGGACAAGGTATACCACTACTTTCGTGTTTATGAAGTTCCAAGAGAAGAAAGAGTATCAACGACTTGCTTCCATCTTGAAGGAAAGGCAAGTAAATGGTGGTGTTGGTTACATGATCAATATGACAAGGAGAGGAAACGCCTAGGGTGGATGGCCTTTGAGAAGGAGTTTTTCATGCAATTTGGGCCTTCACCTATTGTTAACCATCATGGGCAGCTTGCCAAGCTAAAACAAGAAGGGAAGGTGCACTACTTTATTGATGAGTTTCGATAACTCCAAACCTTGTTAAAGGGTAGGTCTGAAGAGGCACTAATTGGCACCTTCATGGATGGATTGAAACCTTGGCTAGCCAAGAAAATTAAATTGAAGCAACCAACAAGGCTTCAAAAAGTTATGAGGTTGACCAAGATTTTGAAGGAGAGCACTCACATTGAGAAGCGCCATTCCAAGGACATGGGGAGCAAATTCTCCAAACCATTGCAAACCAAAGTTCCTTGGAAAGGCAAGGAGGAAGTAGGGAGTGCATCGAATCCGAAGCCATATAAAGTAAAAAAATTATCTAGAGAAGAAGTTCAAGAAAGGATTAATAAGGGACTTTGCTTCAAGTGTGGTGACAAATGGAGCAAGGAACACAAGTGTAAGGCTGGTCAAGCATATGTGTTGCTTGAAGAAGATACAAGTAAAGAAGAGAAAGAAGATCATGAAGAATCAACTAGTGAAGAACTCGAACATGTTGAGGCTGAATCTAGTGAATCACTAGAGGACGCTGAATTGTCCTTGAATGCTATTTCGGGAGTACAAAAGCCCACATCCATGAGAGTGATGGCATGGGTGGGAAAGTTTGAAGTGATTCTCTTGGTGGATAGTGGATCCACACATAATTTCATCAATGTCAATATTGTTAACAAAATTGGGTTGAAGTCGTGCACTATTGAGCCCTTTAAAGTGAAGGTAGCAAATGGAAACAAGCTTAGATGTGAGGGGCTTGTTAAAGAAGTGAAGATGAACATTTAAGGGGTGAGGATTGTGGCCGACCTCCATGTGTTAGCACTAGTCGGACTTGATGTGGTATTGGGCAATGCTTGGCTCAAGGGCCTTGAAAGAGTTATTCATAACTACCACAACATGACCATGGAATTCAAACTTGGGTCAAAGAAGAGAGTTTGGACAGCCTTGACCTCAAAAGAAGTAAAATCTTGTGTGGCCATGATGTTTGAAAAGTTGTGCAAGGGAGGTGCACATTGTTTTGCTATCATGGTAGCCGATGAAGCTTACTTGTGCAATGTTGAAAAGCTTGACAAAGATGGTTCCAAGGATGAGTTAGAGGGGCTGCCCAAAGAAGTGAGAGAGGTCTTGGAGGACCACAAAGGAGTTCTAGAGGTACCTACTACATTGCCACCTTCTAGGCTCTTTGATCACCGAATTGTACTTGTTGATGAGAAGAGACCGGTAAATGTTCCACCATACCGTTATGTCCATTTCCAAAAAGGGGAGATAGAGAGACAAGTGGATGACATGTTGAAAAATGGCTTGATAAGGCCAAGTACTAGTCCATTTTCGTCCCCGGTATTACTTGTGAGGAAGAAAGATGGGATATGGAAGTTTTGCACCGACTATAAGGCTTTGAATGAAGCCACAGTGAGGGATAGATTCCCTATTCCCACCATGGATGAGATGTTGGATGAACTCCATGGGGCAAGAGTCTTTTCAAAACTTGACTTGAGAGCGGGATACCATCAAATAAGAATGAAGGAATAAGATGTACATAAAACGGCCTTTAGAACCCACTTGGGGCACTTTGAGTATCTTTTAATGCCGTTTGGCTTGTGTAATGCTCCCTTCACTTTTCAAGCTGTAATGAATACTATTTTCAAGCCACTTTTGAGGAAGTTTGTGCTAGTATTTTTTATGACATCTTGGTGTACTCCAAGATTATTGAAGAGCACAAAAGCCACTTGAGAATTGTTATAAAGATTTTGAAAGAACATCATTTCTTTATAAAGGCTTCTAAACGTGCCTTTATGGAAGATGAATTGAAATACCTTGGTCACTTCATCTCGGGAGAAGGAGTGAAAGTGGACTAAAAAAAGATTGAGGCCATGGTTGATTGGCCACTACCAAAGGATGTTTCAGCCTTAAGGGGATTTTTGGGATTGACCGGCTATTATAGGCAGTTTGTTAAAACTTATGGGCTAATTGCTAGGCCACTCACATCCTTGTTGAAGAAGGATAACTTTGAATGGAACCAAGAGGCAAGAGATGCCTTTGAGGAATTGAAGAGGGCAATGACCAAGACACCCGTGTTGGCCTTGCCAAACTTTGAGAGACCATTTGAAGTCTACACCAGTACTAGTGGTGAGGGGATTGTGGTTTTGGTTCAAGACAATAGGCCCTTGGCTTTTATTTCCAAGGCTCTCGGCCCTATGAAGAAGGCTTGGAGAACTTATGCCAGGGAAATGCTTGCAGTTGTCCATGCGGTTAAAATGTGGCAGCCTTACTTATTGGGTCGCAAATTCACCATCATAACCGATCAACAAGCATTGAGGCATATGTTACAACAAAAGATTGTCACCCAGGAGCAACAAAAGTTTCTTGTGAAGTTGCTTGGCTTTGAATATGACATCATTTACCAACCAGGTAAGGAGAACAAAGTGACAGATGCTTTGTTAGAAAAGAAGGAAGTTCAACCTTTTGGCTAGTGCATGAAGAGGAAGAACCTACCATGTTGGCCTTGAGTGGGGCCGAATGGATGATTTAGGATAAAATTCGGGAAGTTACAAAAATTGATGCTAGAGCCATAGAGATTGTTGAGCTTTTGGAAACCCAAGGTGATGGAATGGTTGGCTTCAAAGTGAGAGATGGCTTAATCTACTACAAGGATCATGTATATGTGCCGAATGTAGCTAATTTGAGGAAAGAGATCCTAGACCATTTCCACAATAGCAAAGAAGGGGGCCATTCGGGTTGGTTGAGAACCTACATTAGAGTGAAGAACTTTTTCTATTGGGAAGGGATCAAGAAAGCCGTGAAGACCCTTGTAGCCAAATGTGACACATGCAAAAAAATCAAATATGATACAAGACTCCCATCTGGGCTCTTGCAACCACTCCCTAATCCTAATTTAATTTGGGAGGACTTAAGCATGGATTTTATTGAGGGGCTTCCTATAAGTGGTGGTTTTGAGGTGATACTTGTGGTGGTTGATAGATTGAGCAAATATAATCATTTCACTTCGCTTATTCATCCATACACTATCAAGAGTGTGGCCCAAGCATTCATTGATAATATTGTGAAGTTTCATGGGTTTCCCAAGAGCATAGTCACAAATAGGAATAGGGTGTTTATGATCTCCTTTTGGAATGAGATGTTTGAGCTCCAAGGGAGCAAGTTGAAGACTAGTTCATCATATCACTTCCAAACCGATGGGCAAACGAAAGTGGTTAATAGAACACTTGTGAAATACTTGAGATTCTTTTGCCATAAAGAGCAAAAGAAATGGGGTGAGTATCTAACTTGGGCCGAGTATTGGTGTAACACCACCTTTCATGCTTCCATACAATGAAGCCCGTTTGAAGTTGTTTATGGAAGAGGAACTATGAGAAGGCTACGGTAAAGAACAATGAAGTTGAGGAGGAGTTGGTTACTAGGGATGAAATCCTAGTGAAGATAAAAAGGGAGCTTGCTAAAACTCAACAAAGAATGAAAAGGTACTATGATGAGGGTAGAAGAATGGTTTCCTTTGAAGTGGAAGATTACGTGTACCTAAAGCTACAACCTTCTGACTAAACGACATTGAGAAAGAAGCTTAACTTGAAGTTGGACAAGAAATACTTTAGGCCTTTCAAAGTACTTGAAAGGTTAGGTGAAGTAGCATATAGGTTGGAACTCCCTCCAACCTTTAAACTACACCTAGTGTTTCATGTAATCCTTCTTAAAAAGAGAGTTGGTGACCCTAGTCTTATTGTGGAAGAGCTACCCAAGTTTGATGAAGAAGGGCATATGCTCTTACAACAAAAAGAAACTCTTAATTATAGGATCATTGCAAGGGGAAGGAAGAGACAATATGTGTGGCAAGTTTTGATTAGATGGGGTAAGGCTCCAAAAGAAGAGGCTACTTGGGAAGATTATGATGATATAAGGGAAAGCTTTTCCTAATTTATCCTTGAAGGCAAGGATAGTCTTAAAGAGAGTGAGATTGTTAGATCCCCCACGTAAAATTGCCCCTAAGATTGCCGCACATGTCCTCGCCATGTCCATGACATCCCACAAGCATGCCTTGGCTCGTGTTTTATCATGCACAGGACGCCCATCATGCCCATGGACTAGCCACATGGGGTGCCCAGCATGCAGGCCATGCTTACGCACATGCGCGTGCCAGGCCACATGCCCAGCGAGGTTAGTGGTCGTACGCAGCCCAGCTCACGACCAGGCATGTGCATGCCCATACACCGTGTGGCCCTGCGCTCGCACACTGGTCACATGGCCATGCTCACGCCTAGGCGCACAGCCATGCGCACGCCCACCAGGCGCACTCCTAGGCCCTCGGAGCCCATGCGTGTGCCCATGCCCCAGCGCCCAGCCATGCGCCCAGTTGCATGGCCCCTCATGCAGCACGCCAACGAGGTTAGTGGCATACCTTCTAGGCATGCCATCCAGCGCACGGCTCCAACCCGTGCCATGCAGAGCAGGCATGCCATCCAGCGCATGGCTCCAGCCCATGTCTTACCAAACAAGCTAGTGGCATGCCCACCAAGCACACATGGCTAACCAAAAGAAAATTCCAAGATTTTAGGAAACATTCCTAAAATCACTCACCACCCAAATTCAGCCAACCCTAGCCACCCATCACCATTTTCCAAACCCTAAACCTATCTTCCATCCAAACCCTAATCACAACACCAAAGTGGCGCCAACCCTAGTGCCTCCAACTTTGCCATGCACCTCTTGCAGCATGCATTGGAGCCATTGCACTTCATCACTTGACCATCATTCCATACACTAGATCACCCTAAACATATAATCTCACCATACTAAAGTTGCCATCTTTATCATTGTTATGCTACATCCAAGTAAGAGAGGACTCGAGATTCAATCAATCTAAGGAGGACTTAGGCGTGGAGAATTTTGTGTTTATGGACTTGACTGAGGTCCTTAACAGCTTATGATGTGTGCACTGAAAAGAGCTTTTCGAATTGGAGCCATATGCGCTATTCTGATACCTGTAGCAAAAGTTATGGCCAAAATAGCAAAACGTGTCCAAAACTGTCCCAATCAAGCCATTTCAATGCGGTCAATGTGTAGTCTGATAACTCAGCATTATCAAACTCGGATCCTCCTGAATCAGTAGTAAAGTAATAGTAAAGAAAATGTAGGGGTATCATTACCCTATTGGCATATTTACCAATCGACTCTAAGCAACTTAGTGTGAATGCTCTTTAGATGAGAATGCCTTTGAAGTTGTTGAAGGATTCTGAATGAAAGGTTATTGGATGATGAGATCTCTTTTGTTGCTTGGGTATGAGGCCATGCTTTCTTAAATAATTTAATCCACAGTAGGTGGTTCATTTTGAGTTTGTTGTTGTTCTATCCCCATCAAGTTCTAATTATGTACCATAAGTATGTTAATTGTTTTATGTCTCAAATAAAAGTGGTTCTCAATCTTATGAGGCGATTGATGCTACATAGTTGGGCATGAGTCTTGGTTCAATGGCATCATATCAGTTACAATTGTTGTGTAATTTCGTTATGGTGCTTGATGCAGAATAACTGGCCATCTGTTTTGTTTGCATTGGAGGGTGGGGTGGTGCTCAAATTTGCAACCTATCTGTTGAGTATGCTTGGGCTTTTGTTGGTTTATCAGTGATGAAAATGATCACTTCAACCATCACTTTGGAAGACCATGCTACTATTTTGTAACTCATATCTTTGTAATTTTGTGTTTTGTTATGTAATGTATAATTACCAAATAATGTAATATGTAGTAGATTGCATTATGTGTTGTATGCATTTTAAATGATGAATATTTGATTTTTTTTTTTTTTTGTTTTATATGCATTTAATTAAAAATGTAATTCGTTTCTAGGTTTAGTTATTTTTTACATAAATTTAGTTTCCATTTTATATATTTTTATTATTATGGACCATGTTCAATGCATTAGTATTATGCTTTTCAATATGATTTCTTAAAAAAGCTATAGGCTTTCATATATATATATATATATATATAATTCTATGGACAACCACATGCGTCCCCACGGCTAACGTGGCATATGGCCATGTCAGCTGCCTTATTTAAAAAAAAAATACGGAAACAAAATCAAAAGCAGGAAATGAAAATAACCGCCATCAGCTTCGTCTTCGAGTTGTAGAATCCCGATTCGTCTTCTCCTCGTCTTGGCCCAAAGATCGTCTTCTCCCAAGCTTCATCGAGTTCCAAAGTTTTTCTTTCTGCCACGAGTTCAGTTCAGTTTTGTGTGGGAGTGGGTGGGAGCGAAACTAGAGTTGGCCATGAAATAGAGACTACTTTTGTGGGAAGCATTTCGTTTGTGGTCACTGTCGTGCATAAAGGATTCCGATTGTTGTGGTCGTATTCATCACACAATCTAGATCTTTGACTCGCAGTCATCATCGTGGGTATCTCTGAGTCGTTGGCTGCCGTGAGTGAGGGAGAGATCTGTGTTCACGTTGGATGGTGATGATGTGATTCGGTTCTTCAAAACCTAGTCTTCCGAACAGTTTTGGTGACATTCTTGGAACGTTTATTCACTTATCCCTCAGATTTCTTCAAATTTCATTTTTGCAAATTTTCTAGAGTGTTTGTATTATGTCTTGTACAACATATTTTTAATTGAAACCCATTCTTGCATTCACAACAAATAATATCCAAAAGGTCTATGAGTTCTCCTATTTAGATGATCAGTTCAACATACTCGAAAAAATTAGTATTTAGCTCTCGTATTTATTGTTCAGATGCAGAAAAAGCAATCGTAGATTAAGTATGAGTTCTCCTATTTAGACAACTATTTGGCTGTAAATGAAGTAAACAAGTTCTTTTGTAATAGACTTGCGAATACCAACACTATAGTAAGGTACATGTCCAATAATTAGCTCTTATCCATTAAATATTTATCTTCATTTTATTACACATTCAACTTCCATTTCTGTTAACAACGATCATTTCCTTCCTGGGATATTGGCATTCCCTCTAGTAATCAATAATTCTAAAGTCACAATAAATTTGGTAGCTTTCCATTTGTTTTTCTCTAATTTTGGCCATAATATAGATTGGTTTTCCTAGTTTTGAAAAGTCATTGAGATATAAAAGTCTTCCATAGGGTGCATTCAACAATTGAGTTCATAATATATGATAGACAATAATGAATCTGTATGGTCATAGGCTTGCTCATAAACTGCCAATTATTGAGTTGTTTCTACACATTATATACTTGTGTAAAGGAATATCTATAGCCCATATTTTCTTGCTCCCTTATTTGCATTTTTACTCTTCAGATCCAATATTTGCATTTGGCTCCCTCTCAGCATGAGAAACGAGAAAGAACATCCATCTACGCTGACACCATGTAGTTCAAATCCTCCATCCGCAATATGTTATATAATTTAATATATCAATAACATTAGAATGAGTTGAGTTGATATTTATTTTCAAAATACATCAATAAATTTATCCAATAACATGTTAAGACATATTATCAACTTGTCCAAACATCCCAAACTACATACATGGTTACTATGGACAAGTGCCTGCATGGTCACTGGGATTTTTGCCATATCCAGATAAACACAAATATCCAATCAACATATAAGTGGTGATTACATGTTATTATTTATTTTTAATAAGTTTGTTTTTGCAATTCAGGAGTTTAATTGCAGATTTTTTTATGTCTTTCGCAGAATGCTGGTTACCCATTTTCACATGGCAAATATCCTCCAACTCTTCTCAATACAAGCTCCACTACAAGCAGAATAAATGATTCAGGGGCTAATAGACCCAATAGTGGGGAAACTAAAGCACCATGTACATCCACTAAAGTTGAAGAAAGTAATAAGGATAGACCATTTCCACGGGAAACTGAGGATGGCAGTGCGGGCACATCTCAAAATGTTGAAATGGATGGTGATGATATGATTGAGGAGCCAAAGGCGGGGATGGAGTTTAATTCACTTGAAGATTTAATGAGTTATTATAAGCAATATGCTAAGAAATGTGGATTTGAGATGATGACAAAAAGGACTGAGAGGGGAGAAGATGAGATTGTTAGGTATGTCACCCTTGCTTGTGCTAGTGGTAGGAAGGCCCGTAATAGGGCTTTTGATGTCGCCAACCCACGTTCGACAGGAAAGACAGAATGTAAGATAAAAATTAATGCCTTAAAATCTGACAAAAAATTTCTATTGACTACAATTCATAATATCCATAATTAGGACCTCAATCCAAAGAAATCTTGCTTCTTTCGATATAGAGAAGTGAGTGACTCCGTAAAAAGAGTCCTAAATACAAATGATTTGGCTGGCATCCGAATAAATAAGAGCTTCGAATCTCTCATTGTTGGCGCGAGCGGATTCGAGAACTTTCCCATTTTGGAAAATGATTATCGTAATTATATCGACAAGGCAAGATATCTACGACCTGGCGTAAGTGGTACTGGTGCGCTTCGAGAGTGTTTATGTATGATGCAGTATAAAAATTCTGGGTTCTTTGCATTGATGGATTTAGATGATAATGGGAGGTTAAAGAATGTTTTCTGAGCAGACCCTTATAGTAGAGCATACCAATATTTTGGTGATATGGTCACATTCGACACCACACACCTGATGAATAGATATGGGATGTCGTTTACACCATTTGTTGGTGTAAACCACCATTGTCGATGTAAACCACCATTGTCAGTCAATTTTTTTGGAAGCAGGCTTGATTTCCAATAAGGATACGAAGACCTTTGTGTAGTTATTCCAGATCTGGTTGCAGTGTATGGATGGTATAGTTCAGAAAGCCATTATCACTGATCAAGATAGAGCAATAAAAATGCAATTACTATTATTTTTCCAGAGACCTAACATAGATTTTGCCTGTGGCATTTCCTGAATGAAGTTTTCGAAAAGCTTGACTCTTATGGTTCCTAAAAAACTGGGATGAAGAATGCGTTAATAAAGTGTGTGTATGACACCCAAAATGTTGAAGAGTTTGAAAAGTGTTGGGATCAGTTAATTTCCAAGTACAATTTGCATGAGAATGTGTGGTTGCAAAGTTTATATGCCGAGCATGAGCATAAGTTTCCAGCATTCTTGAAAGAGTACTTTTGGGCTAGAATGAGTACAACACAGCAGAGTGAGAGCATGAATGTCTTTTTTGAGAAGTATGTTCATGCTAAGGCAAACCTAAAAGAGTTTGTCGCCCAGTTTGAGAACGCGTTGAAAAAGAAATTGAGAACGAAAATGTCGTGGACTTCCACTCGTTTAGTGTCACAATTCCTTACATATCTAGATCTTCAATTGAGAAAAGGTTTCAAGATTTGTACAAGAATTCTAAATTCAAGGAAGTTCAGCAGCAAGTTACTAGCATCATCGATATGAATCCAAAGTTATATAAGAGTGATGATGCAGTAAAGACCTGTTTAGTAGAGGATGAAGTTCATTTGGAAGAGTTCACTAAGCTGGTTACACATTCAATGGATTTTAGTGAGGAAAATGCAGCTGCAAAGTATTCTTGTGGATTATTCCAAATGAGGGAGATATTATGTCAGCACATTTTGGCTGTATTCAAATGTAACAAGATAAAATTTTTACTAGATAGGTACATTTTAAATTGATGGAGTAAGGATATCAAAAGGCGATACACATTAATTCATAGTGCCCATAATATAGGGGAACAGTGGGCAAATTCTAATAGATATTCAATTCTGTTGAATATCTGTTATCAGATGATTACTTATGCATTGGGTTCAAAAGAGCATACTAAGGATACAGAAACTAAGTTATATGTAATGATTGAGTTGTATTGTGTTAACCAAGAACCCTCATCGATGACCCAAACGGGTTCCAATGTTGGTTGTATGGCAAATGACACAAATACAGTTGGTAGTTCTAAGAAAGTACTCAGTCCACATGTTGTGCGAGGGAAAGACAGACCCCTATCACTGAGGAGAGTATCCAGGATGGAGAAAGACATGCAAAAAGTCAAAGCGAATGCGACAAAGGCGTCAAGCAAGGGAAAACGCAAGGAGGTGCATATATTTACTATGACATTTTTATTTATATTTTATAAATTCAAATATGAAAACTATGTATTCTTATTTGTTACTTGATTATTAGTAAGATGGAAGAGATACACCAGTCGTGAACACACGGAGACCTTTATTTTTTCCATTCAGAGATGGATATGTCCAATGCTGAACAACAGGTTTATTTTAGTACATATTTATATTTGAATTCTAATGTTTGGATTTTTTGTATGAGTATTTCTCACCAGGCTGTTCAAGAAAGACACAGCTTTTGACATTAGTAGAACCCAAATTCGAGGAATAGTGATTCAAAGTCAAGAAAGTGGAAGTATATCACCACTTTTTTAATATTTTAATGCTCAATGTCGACACGACATTAATATTTGGATTTAATTGTTTACAGATACAAATTGAGTTGGATGGATCACAATCGGTGGACTTTGGGTTGGATGGATTACAACTGCTACAATGATATGATTCAATCTTTATATTTTTAGTATTGTGTATTTATATTTATGTTTTATGTATTTAATGTATTTTTTATGGAATGAATGTATTCTAAGGACTTGCTTGTGAAATAGATGTATTTCAAGGAATTTTTTAGATTTAATGTATTTTTTATGAAATGGATGTATTCTAGGGACCTGCTTGTGGAATGGATGTATTTCAAGGAACTTTGTGGATTTAATGTATTTTTTGTGGGATGGATATATTACAGGGACTTATTAATATATTTTTGTAAGATGGAGTATATTTCAATGCCAGTTGTTTATTTAATGTATTGTATTTTTTTGTGGATAAAACAATAGCTGATAGAAAGACAGCTTTCGAGATGTGAAAGTTGGGCCTTAAATAGTTTGAGAACTTTGATATTCTAGGTGACATTGTTGCTCAAGAAGTTTCAAAAAATGAATGCATATATCTGGTGCAATTCAAAAAATAAATGCCTACGTTTCCATCTACAATTCATATTCTTGAACAGTTTTGTTATCTGGTGCAATTTCAGATTTTCATGCAACATCCAACACATTTTCAAGCTTTTCATATACAATTCACTGTTTTCATCTACAATGCATATTCTTAGGCAGATTTGCTATTTGGTGCAATTCCAGATTTTCATGCAACAGCCAACACATTCTCAAAGACTTTCAAATACAATTCAGTGTTTCCATCTACAATGCATCTTCCTTGGTAGATTTGCTATCTGGTGCAATTCCAGATTTTCATGCAACAACCAACACATTTCCAAGCTTTACCAATACAATTCAGCCAACACATTTTCATGCGATACATTATTCTCAAGGCCAAAATACAGATTTATACTGCAGCCAACACATTTTCAAGCTTTTCATATTGCAGCCATACACGTTAATACAGATTTAGTATATCTTACAGTCAATATTACAAGTTTGGACATAATCTAAGACCTTAATATATACATCAACAACCGGAGTCCAAAAACTAAATATTAACACTAGGTAGCAATTACTTACATACTACCAACCAACACAACTACAAATGAAAAAGCCCAATACACCCGAAGTAAAGTATGTGAACGACTTATTTTAGCTTCGTGCTTCGAGAGCACCATCTCTCTATTGGATACCACCATCTCTCTCTTCTTGATTTCATCCACTTTCTTAAGGAGTTCAGTCTTCGTCTTTTCAACATCGTCGAGTATTTTCTCGAGCTCTTTCTCCTTCCTTAACAATTCATTATTTCTTTCTTGAAGTTGGGCCTTAAAATCTTGATTACTAACGTGATTTCAAATGCATTCTTTCAAGTGTAGAAGTGTCAAATTGTATCAAGAATAAATTCATGATCGTATTCCACAAGGATTAACTTATGTGATAAAGAGAATAAAATTAAACAATGAAAATAAATAAATAAGTAACGTGCAACAAAAAGAGGAGAATATTGAGATGATGATTTTTAAAATAACAAAATATAATTGGAATGATAAAATAAATCAGTATGGAAAATGATTAAGGTTTTGAGGATCCATCTAATAACTTAGAATATTGTTTCCAATCAATTTAGCTTAGTTAAACTGGAATAATGATTCTATCTAATTAGAAAATTTAACAGTTAAGCCCAAGAAAACTAATCACTTAAGTTTAAACAATTGATCGTAGAAACATTCATAAGCCCATTTGAATATCACAAGGATTTTTCAAGCATTCTAATATATTCAGAAATCACAATGGATCAAGATAAATATATAGATAATCAAATTATCAAATAACAAAACCATTCAATCGATCAAAGCCCAAGAAAACCAATCACTAAAGATTAAGTTTGGACAGTTGATGGTACAAACATTGACAAGCCCATTTGAATATCACATGAATTTTTCAAGCATCCAATGTATTCAGAAATCACAATGGATCAAGAAAAATATATAGATAATCAAAGTTTCAAATAATAAAACCTTTCAATTGATCAAACTCACAATATAAATTTTATTGTTGATTCAAAATAATATTTAAATCAATATATATCACATCTTAACCTTAGTATGAAAATTTAGCCAATCATGTTCATCACAAGAACTATGGAATTCAAGGATAAATTCTCCATAAGAAAACTAAAATAAGCTTGAAGAAAATAAATTAATTCTCAAATGAAATAAACTCCCATAAACTCTGTAGAGGAAAATGAACTGCAGAATAATAATACAAATGAGCTCTCCCCCTTCCCGTGGTCCTTTCGTCCGTATGATAGTTCTTTATATAGCCTTCAAAAAGCCACTGCGAATAAGCAAGAATACGTGAACATGCCTCGTGTATTCGTCCGGTTTTTGTGTTGCTTCATTTTCTTCTTCTTCCAGCCGAAAACACGGGATTTTCCCTTTCCGCGTTTTGTGAGACGTGAGTCTTTTGGCTCTTCAGCTTTCGTCCAAAACGAAAGCAGCCAACTCATTTTGCTTTTCTTTCTTTTCTTCTGTTCTTGTTTCCGTCTTCCTTGAGTTGAGTCCAGCATCCATTTTATTTCTCTTTCCGTATTGCGTCCGTCGCCCAACGTTCCGTCCCCACGAAAGAAAACTTTACTTTGCGTTAGTGCCGCCCTCGACGACCCACTTGCATTCCGACATCTACCTCTCGTACCTGCTCCATACATTTTATTCTCTCTCTATTTTCTTCTGCGTTTCAGCTTGTCGTTTCCAGAGAAGTACCATCACCGCAGAGCAATGGAGACTGAACCGAGACTGAGCAGCGGCGGGGTGGTGGCGGCTACGGTGCAACAAGTTTTTGGGCTGAGCTGGGTGCTACGGGAGTTTACGGTGGCTGGTTCCCGTTTGAGCACACGGAAGCTGGGGATGGGCTGATCATGGTGCCTGCAACTAGGTACAAATGATTACTTGCGTCATGCGTGGTGTATGGTCTGGAGGTGGAAGGTTGTTCGCGGAGGAGGTGACGTGCGGCAGCTTGCTCTCAAGTTTGGGGGTGACTTGCTCTGTTTCGGTGTTTAAAAACAGAGGAAGAGGAGGTTTGCTTGCAATCGGTGGGTTGAGTGGTTCTTGGCCGTGCATAGTGATGCTCTACAGAAGTTTACGTGAAGGTGCAATGGTGCTGCCGACGTGCGGAGGAGCATGGAGGTGCAGTGTGTGGCTGTGGATGAAGGGTGGCAGCGAGGTGGTGATGCACAGTAGGTTCACGGCTTCGTGTGGATGCAGTGCATGGAGGCAACGGGTGGAGGCCGTGCATGGTGGTTCTGTCAAGGGTGGTTCACGGCTGTGGCAGGTGCAGTTTCACATGGGGAAAAGGTGGTGGCGCACGGCGGTTGTTCTTTGCAGTGGTGGTGCATGGTGGTTGTGGTTGCTGTAAAACAAATAAGAAGATAAATAATAAAAAAGATAATAAAAATAAAACTAGTTAAACAAAAGAAAAAGAAAATAATTAATTAATTAAAGACAAAAAAAATGAAGACTAAAATATTAAGGGTGTTGTGCATGTGAAATAAAGTATTACCAAAATAAATCATAAGTATTAAAATCAAGCATAAAGTATGCTATTAATCAATTTAAATCACAATTTAGATTTGTCTGTTTTAACCATTTCTAAAACTAATAATTAAAATAATTAAATAATTAAAATATATTGATTTTAAATATATAAAATATGTAAGAATACAACTTAATCAATTACTATCTACCAACTTGAAAAACTTACAGTATGGTAATCTATGTAAGTTTTATACCCATAAAAAAATATTAGATGTACAACATATTAATCACTATAATTTAAAAATGTTAGATGTACAAATGAAGTAATTACCTATATGTTGTATTTCAAATACTCTAAGAAGGGTCGTCTAAAATTTCTTGCAATATTTGAGTATTTTAATGTGGCTCGACCTTACAGAAGCAGAATGGTTATTACAAAGTATGTTTTGCAAACGATGTAGAAGACATTGATATGATAACATTCTAACATGATGTTTTATAATTTGTTACATGCGAAATTCAAAAACCAATATGGATTAAACAGCTTTCATGAGTTCTGCAGAACTTATTTCTAGCACTTGGCTTCCAAAAGATATGTATCTTAAAAGTCATTAAAAATGTCTATTGCAGGTTCAGTGTAGTAGTGCTATATAGCAATAAAAGGTGGAGCAAGCAGAGAGAAAAATCAATATAAATAGTGCAAATAAGACCAAAGTAATGGCATTAGATCATATTGTTGGATGAGATTTTCGTAAAAGAAAACGTTGAGTATATTTTTATAATTCTATTGATAACTTCGCTATTTTATATTAACATGAATGGTACATGTTGGGAAGGATAAAAATTTAAGATAGGAAGTGCATGCCCATGGTGGAAAGGGAAAGCAAGATACAACATAAACTATTATATAACTACAATTGTTTGGAAGGTATATATTTATATATATATATATATATATTTATATATATATGTAATTGACAGTAAGACTCAAACTATATATGATTGTTTGGAAGGTATATATATGTATATTGTTGTCTTCTAATCAAATTTGACCCAATATTCATGCTCTTAAGCTCAATTTTATATTGTTATTTGGCCGTGACAACATGTCTAATTTTATATATAATATGGTACTAATTCTATTTCTTTTTGGTTTTTCTTTTTTTATATTGATTTAGCCAAGAACCGGAAATACACAAGAATTAACCACAAACAGAAAAGTCACAAAAAAACTATTGAAATCTATTTTGTAAAAATAAAATGTGTTAGAGAATAGACCTAAATTTTTATGTCTACAATTTACGTAATTTCATTCTCAACACATAACGGTTTCAAAAGCAAGCATGCACATGAAGCCATCAACACAAGCATGCAGTTGCGATCACAAGCACATATGGATTAATAATCGAGAATAAAAGTCATCAACATCACAAATCTAATTCAAAAACTTGGATTTTCACAAGCTGGGTGCTAAAACAATCCATCAAAAATTATAAAAAATAACCATCGGAGCTAAAAGGTATGCTAGAAGGAAAGTAACACCAAAATTACACTTACTTGATGTTAGGGTTAGGGTGTCGCGGGTTGGATTATGGTTAGGGTTTCGAATGGATTGTAGTTTCGAGTGGGAAGATGGGGCTTTCATCGGAATGGGAGGGGGGGGGGGGAATAGTGCTTGAGTAAGATGAATTGTGCTTGGTCGCCGTGCTTGATGAAGACGAATGAAGGTGAAACACCGTGCTTGAGGACCACGAATGTCAGTTTCGTGGGTCACCTTTGATGGTGAAAGATGGAATGAGTTGCAAGAATTAGGTTTGTGATGGGCCACGAAGGGGATTTGGGGAGAAGAATGAATTAGAGGAGGAAACGAAGGGCGTCTGGAAAGGGGGAAAGAAATCGAAGGCGGGGAGGGAAATCGAATGGGAAAGGGGAATGAAGGGAAATGAAAAATAAACAAAACGACGTCGTTGCGGAGAGCCACAAAGAAGAAAAGAAACAGTGTCGTTTTTGCCTACCACATGGGAACCGGTTCCACGGCAGGGACGCATAAGCAGTTGTCCATAGAATTTCTGTAAAAAAATTATGCTTTTCAACATCAATTTCTTTTTGAGAAAATTGTAATAAAATATAAGCTTTTATATAAAAAGGTTATGCTTTTCAACATGATTTTTTCTTGAAAACTTTTTAACTAAATTTAGGCTTTTATAAAATTTAAAAAAAAAAAAAAACTGGTGCAGCTTGATATTCGAATTTCCTGGTTTTCGAAATCCAAATTTACTCGGGTATCGGCCCAATATATAACCCGGCTTAATCTAGGTTAGAACCCGATTCCGAGTTGGGAATGTCTGAGTACCCAGTCCGGAACCCGAGTGACCACCCTTATAAATAAATATGACCTACCACATAACCCAACGTCAATTTTTTATGATTCTTTTTGCAAACCCAATAGTTTTTTTAAGATATATGAAAGGATAAAAAATAAAAAAAAAATAAAACTCTATCTAGCTACTTATATTTAACTTGTGAGAGAAGTTCATTACTTTCTTAGTGAAAGAGAACAATATCTATAATTTTAAGATATTGTTGTTTTAAGAGCATCTTCAATGGATTAGCTAAAAGCTAAATCCATTGAGTATTTAGCTATTAGAGAATAAAATATGATTACAATGGATTAAAAAGCTCAAAATGGGTCTGGTGTAACCCCTATTTTCACACCGGCCAATAGGATTGTGACATGTATGAAATGTATTTTTCTTCTAATGGATCTTACCTCACGGAATCAACTCTATCCCTCACCTCTCTCTCCTCCCGATTCTCTGCCCCTCCCCTCCCCTCCCGATTCTCCTCTCCTGATTCTCTGCTAGTTGCATACAGAGAGGCAATAATATGGTTCTTGATAGGTGGAGAACTCGAAAGCTGGTGGCCCAAGATCGTGAGATTATCAAATGGGTCAGTTATATTTGTGCGGATTCAACGTGGGTTTTGGTATATTTGTAGAGAATAGAGACAGAGAGAGGTTGTGTGGCTGATTGATCTGAATCATCGAGGGGAGGAGAGGCTAGTTCTTTCTTTCCTTTTTTTCCTACGTACGCCTGTATTGTTTTCTAAATTACTTCAGGTTCTCCACCGATCAAAAACCATGAAGGGCAGATGCTGGTAATCAACTAGTAAGTAATTTTGAATTCGCCAGTGGGGACATAAGTTGGAACTCCGATTTTTTTTTTTTTTGAAGTAGTTTGTTAGTGTTAGAAATACTAAATCAAAGTACACAGCGGAAGCGATATTACCTCGGCGGAAATATCTCGGATCTATTGCGATTGTTCCACAGATTCTCTAACGTTGTTGTTCGCCCACGATCTTCACATCGATAGTGGAGTGTACTACGTGGTAATACCAGAGCAACACTCACACGTTCCACAGCCTAGATGCCATGACTAGAGAGAACCATATAAAAGATAGATCATTCTTGATGCAATTGTTTTATTCAAAGAGGGGAAGAGCTATGTAAATAGCCCTTCTAATCGTAACTCCCGACTAACCCTTAATGGCCAGCCATTAAGCTTCATGAAGTAGTTTAAGAACCACTTCATAACCTTCAAGAGAAGGCCAAGGGGTGCCCACTATGGGTGCCCCTTTCTTACATCTCCCACTCACACATAGTAGGCAAGACTCCAGGTCTGCATCTCTTAATATGTTCTCAATCTTGTTCATACTGGCAAATAGGCCATGCGACCATCAAGCACAGCTGTAAAAGAAAAATGGGAGCACTATACCAAATCTCTCCGAGAGAAGACCAGCATAGCAACATCCCTAAAAGTGTCTCATTATACCCCGACTCATTTGGTCACATCAGACTAAGCATCCTTAATCCCTCTCGAGTCAGAATGACTCAGAGCAATGCTCAATCTTCATAAAATATATTGTACTCACAGCTATATTGCAACTCCCAAGAAGCAACATAACTTGCCGGCAATGAGTATACATCATTAACAATGTGTTACCAAATAGTCTTCCCTTCGCACTCATATCATTTAGTTTCAGTCCAGTCGTTTTTCCAGCAATGCCTCTTTAGACCGCATCATTCATGGCCATAGATAACATTCCAAAGTAGCAAACACTAAACATCAACCTCGTGACATAGTCGAAGGTCTCCTAAGGGCATAAATAAATTAAGGTCATCAATTATGACCTACATGACTCACACGGTGAGGAAGTAGGGAATTATTCACTCACCTCTACTGTTGGTCACAAAAGCACATGTAGTATGGAATACATGATACAGTGAAATTCTCTTTCCTAAGAAAGAGCGTATATCTAATCTCAATTCACCGTATAGATCTTAGTCTAGTCGCTATCTCAGTGCCTAACCCGAGTTCCTCCATTTGCTCGCTATCAAAGCACCAAAGAGGATCTCGCATCTGGCTAAACTACAGGCTGCATGGATTGTGGATAACCATGCACGGTCCTTTTAAATATGATGGACCTCATCTTAGCTCCCACTAAGGCGACATATCTTTTGTGTCTTACAACTTATCCCCCATTGGACAAGTATCGAGTGACACATTGTCTCATCTTTGCTCACTACCCATTTGTAGGGCAAAAGGCGATCGCTCGTGTGAGTGAGCCGATCTAAACCTGTCGATATACCTTTTTCACCATAATTACTAAATTTATGGTGAATGTCTATGCTTACAAAAAATGCTTCCAATCACCCCACATGATCATAGAACATATTAGTATCATGTGCACAATGAGCAATACCATGAGATAGAGAGATATCACATGGTCAATTATTAAATTACAACTCTCAAGTGATGTTTAATGACCATTTCTCCCTATGCGTATTCTAATGTGTTGTAAATTTTCAAAACATGCTCCTACCAAGAGATTCTGCTTTTACATATAAAAATCTTTTGCACAACCATGAAGTCAGCGACGACTTATCGCAAATCTCATTTAGGTCAAATTCATAATATAAACCTTAGATTCTAATCAGCAAGTCCAACTGCGAATTTTTAAGAATCTACAAGGTGACCACAAATGTCCTTCAGCAAACTTAATTTGCGACTTCAAGATTTCATATAAATCTCTTGTACTCAACAAAAGCATGTAAGATAACCATAATTTATTTTTCATTAAGGGTAAAGCGATTAGGGCATTTGCCCCAAATATAATTATAATAGTCTAGTCATTACTTTTAACGACAATCGCACCACAAACTCACTTAATCAAGTAAGCTATCTTTACCCTCTAACAAAATCTTAACCTCTAACTCCCATGAGCAAATCATAATGGAAACACCAAATAGCATAGGCAAAATTAGATTCTTTGGTATTGTTCATCTCATTAATTGTCTGTGAATTTTGAACAAGAGCTCCTAGACATTGTTTTTCTTGTAAATAGTCTCATAAGACATGAAGTCTGAAGTACTTTTCACATACTCATGCCCATCACCTCGTAGTATGGACACCTCTTATTAGGCGACAATTAATTATTTAAGATAACCAGTTCACAATATCTCTGAAGATGACACTTTTCTAAGACTGTCAACAACGTTCAAAGAACCTCATTTTATTCAATAGGTCATTTAATAAAAAAAACGACTAGGTACATTAGGTATCTTTGAATAGATGGTTCGTTTAGGCCGCATGTAAACAGCACCAGCAGCATTCATTCGCTTTATGCACTAAAATAGTACTAGTAATAATCATGCGCTCAAAGTATTTCATGCCTAAACATCAAAAAAACTAACCTTCTAATTCTCCTATGAGAATCAGCTATTTAACATCTTCAAGAAAAGTTTCAATAAATATGTGATCAACAGCTATCTAAATGCAACTGAATTAGTGCCAAGAGATGGATCTATACCTCTATCAACTCCATTTTTCCTTTATCAATTAGATCAACAACCCTAGGTTGGACCATATAAGTGAAGCGAATCTAAGATTCTATGTTGGGATTCCTACTATGTGAATTCAATACCTTTAGCGGAGCTATATTACAAATATTCTCTTCTAGTCTCTAAACGACGAGAGAATATTGATATAAAGCTACCACGCTTTTTATGAGGATCCTTATATTCTATAACTTTTGAGAGTCACTATCACTAGTGGTACACTATCACTTAAATGTATACTCACACTAGTTGTTGAATTACTCCCACTATTTTTGACGATCTTTTATAAAGAAATTTTTAAAAAAATTAAGGTAGTGTGGAATGAAATGGTCTTTCCAAAAAATAAGTGTTTATTACAAAAAACCACAATTCCCCACCCTCGCCAAAAATACAAATAATTTTTCTTGACTCAACCAAAAAATGATCAAGCTAAAATCCTCTAGAATTCACGTTTGCACAAAATAGTCACTCGGCCTTTCTCAAAGGCGAATGAACTCAATCTAAGGACGGAAAATCAGAATTAAGGCCGCAACACCATATTACATCAACTCAAGTGTGATATAAAAACTGTTTTGCGCCATAATTTATTTATAACTCCATTCTCAGCAAGTCATTAAACTGCGAGATAATTATTCTCATAATATAACTCACACGATTTCGATTTTAAAAAAAGATTTTAATTGAAAAAATATATTTTCCTTAAAAATATTTAGAATCGTATTTATATGATGAAACAATTTTTTTTATTTTCCAAGTCCTTAGTGTGCATGTATAAGAACTTTCATATAAAAAATGTTCATATTGTCTTTTCTCCTTGACTCTTCTAAACCAAGGAGATTGATCTCATTAGCGAAAAAAACTTCAATTTCTCAAGCTTCACACCCATCATCCTATGCCTCCACGGCACATTTTAGCATATCATCTCTCCACTCGAGAAATAATGTCACTGAGTCAATGAGTAACCATCAAACTTTTAAACCTTTAGGAATTCTCACTAACACCACTGTTTTCAATGAGTCTTAAATCAAATTAGGTATAGAATTCACTTATATCGCATTAAAAGCGCTAATAAAAACATCGTTTTGTGCAACAAACGCAGTATGTGACGTTTTAGCTGCTAACTAGCGATATATGCTTATTTCTTGCATACACAATATTTTTCATATTCTCCAATTCACTATAGGAAAGAAAATAAAAATAAAAAAGAAACTTTGCGAGAAAGTACCTTAGCCTTAAACATATCTTGCATCAGTGCAACCACGAGCAAAATCTTTTAGGTTAGGCTTTAGATAAGTCATACCTAATTATTTAGACTTTTTTGCTAAAGTTACCATGCAAACCTCCAAGGTGCTTGGTATTACATTACTCTCAGGGGGTGCTCCAAAGTTTATATATCTGCAAGAACCTATTTGTTCTCGCCAGAGAGAAATAAAACTTGAGCAAGATTACCAGTGCTAATACCACATAAAGGTGCACTGATAAAACCTTTAAAAAATGAATGTGCCAATCAAGAATGTCCTCAACAATCTTGCACACTCAAATTTTAATATCCTTACTTGTCAGACATACTAGCAAGTAGAGAGGATATATGTTTTATCTGTGAGTTAATCCAAGTTGCTTCAAGATTATAATGCTCAATCACAAATATAGGAGCAATTTAATCTTTGCATCACAAAAAATAACGCACAACTTTTGTTATTACTGTAACGTTCGTCCTTGGGGTGGACCTTTTTAAAAATATTTTAGAAAATATGACGGGAATTACCGTTCGATTTAAAACCTTTTACAGTCCTTCCCAGTGTGCAAGACTTACAATATAAAATAAAAAGTGCTTTTATAATAAAAGAGGTCTAGAGTGGAAATATAAATTCTTTAAAATAAAAAGGCATTTTCGTACATTTAAAATCTTCATGCCTAGACCTCCGTGCTCTTTCCCTTTGGCCATGTCCCTCCTGGGCGTACTGTCCATTTAGCTTCCTGTGGGGGGAGGGGCACACATAAAAACTAAAATGAGTCAAATACTAGTAAGCATTACTTCATACCGTTAAAATATAGCAATAGGTTCATTCATGCATTCATCATTCCATACATACTATACGTACATGCATACATGCTTTCGTTAAAAACATCAGTGAACGGGGGTTTTCATTCTTTAAACATATTTTTCTTTTCTTTAAAACCTTTCCCCCATCACTGCCTTCATTTCTTGAAGAATGCAGTGCATTCATACATACAATTACTTTTCTTTTTACTTTCATAGACCGGTGCACGTTGTTACGCCCCGCGTGCTGGGGTTAACGGCCTTTTGGGTCGATGGATTCGCCCGTGGCCACGGGTTGGAATCCCTTTCCGTTAGGGTGTAGCACTGGGTGCATTACCAGATACTACTACCCGGCATTGCAATCTACTCATTCATTCATTGGGTAGCCCTTTCCGTTCATTTCATGTGGCCGTTACGTAGTTTCATACATTCATGCTTTCATTCATTCATTTCATGTCAGCTCTAGAGAGCTGAGGCTTTCATTTCATTTCATTTCGGCTCTCTTTCTTTGAACCGAAATGTGATCATCATCTTTTCATTTCATTTAACAGTTCTTTCATGGAAAAACATCGTTTAAAAAGCATGGGCTTAAACATCATCTTTGGTGGCATCATTTAAAACATCAGTTCGTAGGAACATTTAAAGCATCAGTTCTCAAGGACATTTTAAAACACTTTCTTTGCGTTGCTTAAAGCATCGGTTTGAAACTCGGGGCACGGGCCTCGAAGCTTCCTTTCTTTTCTTTAGAAAATACGTACAATAGTTACATCGTATATTCATCCATTCACATGCATACAATTAATACTTTTGGGTGCGTAAAAAGGGGCTTTCATAGGGGGGCCGTACATACGTATACTTTTCAATACTTAGCATGCTTTTCTTTAAAAACATCTTTCGTATCCTTTTCGTAAAGCATCTTTCATGGAAAAAACGTTTCTCTTTCTTTTTTTCTTATACTTCAGAAAACTCTAGAAGAGCATGAA
Source organism: Pterocarya stenoptera (assembly GCA_003123785.1). NCBI lineage: Eukaryota > Viridiplantae > Streptophyta > Magnoliopsida > Fagales > Juglandaceae > Pterocarya > Pterocarya stenoptera. The sequence goes on along the minus strand of QEOT01124162.1, from coordinate 121,492 downwards.
CGTAACACTTACCTGGACTCCATGCTACTTTCATACCATGTAGTCCATTCATGCGCGTGTCAGATGGCAACCTACATGCATACATAACCTTAACGTTATTTTTTATCTAGTGCATAAATAGCTGAACTAGAAATAGAGCTATACTTTACTTAAAACACTCTCTTTCTATCCCGTGCTCTTTCACGTTCCTTACTATTGTAAAACCTTGGAGACCCATTACGGTCTCTACTTCCTTCAACCTTACGTTCTACTTCGAGTACTTACTCGCTAAGGCGAATCCATGATTCCCCTTAGGATTAATACACTAGGACCTATCTCATTCTTCTCATTAACCACGTTCCGACGCATGACTTAGACTAACTAAGTCATGCATCCCATTCTTAGACAGCACTCTCATCATTACCCTCATGTATCTTAGCTCCCTCTACTTCTCATGACCATCCATCTGCATTACACTGTTCCAAGCCACTCTGAGGCTTGAGCACCATGCAACTATGCTTAGGACAGATTACCCATTACATATGGTGAATCCGTCCGGCACATGCGCTAACCAAATAACATACGTACCTTACTCCTTTATCACCTAAGATCATCATTCAATACATTGATCACAGACTCGTATGGCGAACGTCATACTCCATTACCAACCTTCTCATAACTTGGCTAGCATCACTCTTCACGCTAGCCGTACCTCATGACAGTTCATCCCAACACTTGACACGATGGGGCTCTATCCATGAACACACCTTACATCACGCCACATAGCTCGAGACTAAATCCCAAGCTATACCGTAACCCTGTCACGTCACCTCACATGCATCCTAACCCATCACAGTATAGCTTCATGATTGACCACGTCACTTCATGACGTTGCCAAATCATGCTTCCGCTGTACTACTCTGATACTTCTTGGCCACTTAGCACATACTCTTGGCTATAAGCCGACTACACGGCGATGCTCATCGCCATAGACTACAGTCATATCACTACTACTACACATACCGCACCACTTTACATCACGCCATATAGCTCGAAACCGTTCCCAAGCTACAACGTGACCTTGCCACGTTACCTCTGACATTCCGCTACGTCACCTATACGTCAACTTCCCACTCATGACGAGTACGATTCCTCACATACTCCCGTCACATTGTGACACCTCGTCACATTCCCGCTATATCACTCTTACGCTAACTCTTCACCCGTCGCAAGCATGACCTCTTAATCGACCACGTCACTTAGTGACGTTGCCCAGTCATGCTTTCGCTGCGCTACTCCGATACATTTTTTAGCCACTTCTCACTTACTTCTAGCCATAGGCTAATCACATGGCGACACTCGTCGTCTTGTACTACAGGCCATATCTCACACTTCGGGACACTATTCCACAGTTCCCGACACCATACATCAAGCCATTCGCCCATCAACTACACAATTACTCTTATCTTCGCGACACGCCATACGGTATATCGCTGCACCTCATAGAGTACACTCCTCATATACTCCCTTCACAGGATTACGCCATATCACCACTATGGCACTCACACCATATGGTGCGTCACTCCACTATAATGGAGTACACTCCACGTGTACTCCCTTCACAGAACTACGCCACATCACCACTATGGCACACGTCATATGGTGTATCACTCCACTACAATGGAGTACACTCCACATGTACTCCATTCATGGTATTACGCCACGTCACCGCTATGGCATATACGCCATACGGTGCGTCACTCCATTATAATGGAGTACGCTCCACATGTACCCCCTTCACAGAACTACACCACATCACCATTATGGCACACGCCATATGGTGCGTTACTCTACCACATAGAGTACACTCCACGTGTACTCCTTTCACGGCACTACACCACGTCATTGCTATGGCATACACGCCATACGGTGCATCGTCTCTCAACAGGGAGTACACTCCACGTGTACTCCTTTCACGGCACTACACCACGTCATTGCTATGGCATACACGCCATACGGTACCTCGTCTCACTACACGGAATACACTCCTTGTGTACTCCTTTTACGGCACTACGCCACGTCACCGTTATGGCATACACGTCATACAGTGCCTCGTCTCACTACACGGAGTACACTCCACGTGTACTCCTTTCACTACGCTACGCCACTACTACTGCACATACGCTACCACCACACTTCACAGTACACTTCACAACACTACACAACACGCTTCCCAACTACGCCCAACACTTCACTACATCACATCACATCGCCACTACACAGCGAATCCTATAATACTAACAGCATAGTCCACAACCTATAATACTAACAGCACAGTCCACAACCTAGTCAACTAGCTAGCATCTAACATTTAATATAAATAGCGAGGGATAGAGAGTTATACCATCAATAGGATAACCCGTGCGTCGCTCGCTAGCCGTCACAGCGATAACATCGAAAGGAACGTACGGGGTGGCTCCACCGCATACAATGGCTGTTTAAGCGTTTGGATAGCTAGGTGTGGTCTTGGAAGAGCCTAAGGTGGCCTTGATGATGCTAGAAAGGGAGCGTATCGCGGCGAGTCTTGCCGTGTACAGTAGCGGTCAGTCACGTGCAGTGACTATCCATCACGTGCAATGATTACCCACCACATAAAGTGGTGGTTTAAGCTTAGGGTTAGGCTAAAGGAACTGCCGGAGGAGTCGTGGAGGCTCGGTGGTGGTCGGCACGGTGGCCTACGGTGGCTGGCCGTGCACTGTGAGGGAGAAGAAGCCGTGGGAGAGTGAGAGAGAGTGTGGAGCCGTGGGTGGCAGATCGGGGCCAAGAGTGGTCCGGTTGGCTTCGTGGTGGCCTGAGGGTGCCGGAAAGGGTGGTCACTTGCCGTGGGTGGCGGCGTACGGCGGCGGAGGAGGGGAAAATCGTGCGTGAGAAAGGGAGACACCGGGAGATGGAGGAGGGGACATCTGGCCGTGGGTTCATGGAAGAAGGGGGAGACCTGGGTAGTCTCGTGGTGGTGGCCGGTGGCCGAGATGGCCGCGCATGGCGGAGCTACGAGGCCGCACAGTGAACTCGTGCATGGGTTTGCTATGCTCGTGCATGGTGGAGGGAGGTGGCTACATGGGAGGGGCTGAGGCCGCTGGAGGGGACCAGTCGGCGGCAGGGGAGGCTGCCGAGGGAGTGGTGGCGCCGGAGAACGGCGCACGGCGGCGCTGTGGCTACTAAGCCCGTTCGGGCTTACACCATCGAGGGAGGAGGAGGAGAGAGCGTGGGCGAGGGAGACCAGTATGGGTGAGCTCGCCGGAGGAAGAGGAGGCCAGTGGTGGTGGAGGTGAGGCACACCGGCACACGGCGGCGCCGGGCTGGGAGCTGGAGCAGTTCGGACGAGAGAGAGGGTTGCACCGTGCAGTGCAAGCCGAGAGGGAGGAGAGAGAGAGCTGGGGAAAGTGAGGGAGAAAGAGAGAGGGGCTGGGGTTTATACTAAAACCCGTTCTCTAGAGGTCTATAAAATGGTCTACGATGACCCTTAAACACTACTTCAAAAACAAATAAACGTTTATTTAATTAAAAGCATTAAGAGGAATAAAGGTAGAATATTATTTAAAATAATATTCCTTCATCATTTATAAAATGATGAAGTCTTACTTAAAATATTTAAAAGAATAAAATTATTAATTTACTTAAAGACTCCATCATTATTTAGATCACGTAATATTTTAAATAACTGGAATCATTTATATAAAATGATTCCCTACAATTATAATATTTTTGGAGCTATTCAAAGATATTATAATTTAGTTATTTAAAATATTCTTTAGTTAAATAATAATAGGAATCTTCTATTTAAAATACACAACTTTAAAATACAAAACTAACTTTAGAAATCATGTAGTATCTTTGAAAACAAGCCATCGAGGTCTGGTACGCGTAACAAGACTCTTAGACACTAGAGAGGAGGAGCGGGCTTTTTATCGCATCTGACGTAATTGCTTACGTCAGAAGAAGGAAGGAAGGAGTAGGGTGTTACAATTACTCACAAGATTCTCAAAGGCAAAATAGTGGTTTAGCTCTTATTTGACAGTTGATCCCATCAATTTCTATAAAAATTGTAGTGCATGCGTCCCACGCACACTTCCAATTTTATTCTAGACCTTTCAGAGATTTCACAATAATGATGGTCTAAGACTATCCGATACTGATAATAATATTTATTTGTTTCAACTATTGCTCATGGAGGAGATAAATGCGACGATTAAATCGCATAAATAATCTCTAGGCTTTCTTCTTGGTTATTGCAAAGTTACTAAACTATGCGCATATAATTGCACACACATCTAAGAAATTTGCCGCATTAATCTAAATTAAAATAAAAATAATTAATACATGTCGCAAGATCAAAAATTCGCTATGCTTCCTAATCATCTATTGCTCCTCAATGCTTAATTATTAATTTCTAACTTAATTTTTGCACAAATTTATATCGCATAGGAGATTAATTCTAAATCAATCTCAACCATACTACCACTAGGATATGTAATCTACCGAGTCAATTACATATAAAAATTATTTCTTCCTAGATCGAAGAAATCAATTTGAGCCAATCAGAAGCATGGACTAATCAAACTCGAGCTACTTAATCCTCTAGTTTATCACATTATAAAAAATTGAAGACTAATTCTTAAAAAAAAAATAGCCTAACAATGCAAGTGATAAAATAAGCTCACAATTACATGCAATCACAATACATGTACAAAAAATAATCACATCACTTTTCATCCAAATAATTATTATTCACCAAAAAATAATAATCTAGGCAATTTATAACATAAAATAAAAAGCTTAACAAATGTGATAAAATATGACATCATAATATCATAGCATGCATGTATTTAATAAGCACGTGCAAAAAATATTTCAAAAAAATATTTTATGCCACAATAACATGCTGAATAAATAAATAAAATCAGCAAACTTACCAATAATAAGCTCTAGCCCAAATGGTTGAGTTAATTGTCCTGTGTGAGGTCTTGGGTTCAAATCACCACCCATGTATTTTACACAAAAAAAATCACAGTTTTTAGATAGCTAATGGGCTACACACCCTTGGGCACCCAGCTGCAAATTAAAGCAAGCCGAGGTCTTCTAAACTCTCGGCCAATGGCCCTTTTAAAAAAAATAATGGACTGCTATATTTTAAATACAAGAACATAGATGGGCCAGATTTAAAACAATAAATATGTTTATTGACTAAAACATTTCACCCCAAGCAAAAAATAAATTTCACACCAAAATGTGATTTTAAAATAAGTCCAACTCAAGCCCACTAGTTTTTAACTCAACCCAAGTTAACAGCCCAAAAATAATTTTAAAACAAGCCCAAGCCACCAAGCCCGTCCATCACAAAGAAAACTTCATGTTCCTTTGTTAAAAGCACTATTCATTGTCTTCCTCGAGCCAACAGTTACAATACAAGTAACAGAAAAAAAAATAAAAAATAGCACTTTGTAATTGCCGCCGGTTGCTGCGTGGCTGGCATTAATGGTGACGCCGCAGCTCCTAGCAAATGCACCGTGCCATAGCAGCGCTTCCTCATACGGCATAGCATGCGGCGCTGCTTCTCCATTGTCTGTGCTGCGGACTGCACCCAATTGGTGCCCGCACAGATGGATTGCACACCGCTGTTACGAGTGGCTCTGCGCGCAGCAGAGCTTGGATCTGCGAACGGCATTGAAATGGTGCCCGCAGCTCAGTGCAGCTCAGGAAAATGGAGTTGCCATGCTCTGTGCCCAGCAGAGCTTCGCAGCACCACCATGGTGCGCGTTTCTCTGGGCACAGAAGAGGATAACGCCTCCGTGGAGGCGCTCGCAGCTCTGCATGTAGCAGAGGCGGCCATGCCACCCCTAGGTGCTTTAGAGCAGCTCTTCATGATGCATGGCATGGCAGTGCTGCCCTTCGTTCGTGGGTTGGAGGATCGTGCCTTTGCGCGCAGCAGAGGACATCACCACGCTCTTCTCCCAGCAGAGCTTTCTGCATTGGCCTAGGTGCAACTCTTAGCACAGTAGATGTAGGAGGTGCGATCTTAAGCGTGGCAATGTGGCACGCTTTGATGCGCACCGACGTTGCTTGTTGCACCATGCTGATGGGCTGTGGTCCATCATGGCAGAAACTGCCGCTTAGCCTGGTGCGCGACAGTGGTTGTCGCAGCACCTTGGGCAGCGCAACCCCCTCTTCAGTGATTCAAAGCAATCACTTTGGGTGTGCAGTGCACTGCACGCGTCAGTACCTGTGGTGGTCACAGCACCAAGATGGTAAACACGCACGGCAACCGTGCGGCAGCACCCAAGCGGTGCGCACTACTGCCTCTTACAGCGCAAGTACGTCAAGATCTACGTCGACATGTGGACGAGTCCTTGCTTATACGATTGGGTGGTTGCAGCCATTCCACAGCGGGCTACCACCATAACGGCAGCCATCTCGTTGGTCAAAAAAATTCTCATCGTGCATAAATATTTCAGTAAATGAAATTATAAATCACACGTCAAAAAAATACAAAACGGGAACAACCTATTGGGCTCTGATGCCAATGTTAGAAATACTAGATTAAAGTACACAGCGGAAGCGATATTACCTTGTCGGAAATATCTCGGATCTATTGCGGTTGTTCCACAGATTCTCCAACATCGTTGTTCGCCCACGATCTTCACATCGATGGTGGAGTGTGCTACGTGGTAATACCAGAGCAACACTCACACGTTCCACAGCCTAGATGCCATGACTAGAAAGAATCATATAAGAGAGAAATCATTCTTGATACAATTGTTTTATTCAAAGAGGGGAAGAGCTATGTAAATAGCCCTTCTAATCATAACTCCTGGCTAGCCCTTAATGACTTAATAGCCAGCCATTAAGTCTCATGAAGTGGTTTAAGAACCACTTCATAACTTTCAAGAGAAGGCCAAGGGGTGCCCACTATGGGTGCCCCGTTCTTACATTTAGTTTGCTGAACAAATTGTCAGTTTGTGACTTTGAAAGTTCTCTGCAGCTTGACAATGTGAAATCAACTAATTCAGGTGCTTCAAGTTCCAACATAGCTTGACCAGAGAAAATAGCTACCATATGATTCTAAGTTCCAATACACCAGAGAACTTGTATTTGTTGCAGACTGCATTCAAGTTGTATTATCAAGTTGTATTTGTTGCAAACTGAGGGCTGGTTTGGAAGTTAGAAATTTTTAAAATTTCACATCTCATCTCAACTCATCATTACACCTTTTTTAAATCTCCATACAAAATATAATAAACAATTCAACTTTTTCAAATCCCAATACAACTTTTTCAAATTCTAATTCAACTTTTTTAAATTTCAAAACTAAAAAATAATATTTTAAATTTTAAAACAAAACACAAAATTCTCATCTCAACTTCCAAACCTCCCCTGAGTTGTATCATCAGATCTTGAACTTTCATACAGATCGTGTACAACCATCCACATACAAATCGTGTGCATTTTTCAACAAAGCCTCATGATTCATTTTCTCAGTAGCCAAACAAAATTTAATAGGCAACCAAATCAGAATTTAGTTTATCTTATTATCAATCATTGACTGAGTTTCTAACCTCAGATATTCTTCAATCGATGGAGGCCGATGGGGGGGTTTCGAAGGGACGATGGAGGCCGACGGGGGTGGGGGGAGCAGCTAGAATACAGTGGATGGTGGGAGCAGGCCGACGGGGTTTGGGGGGATAGTGGACGGTGAGAGCAATACTGACTATTTTTTCCACACAGAGCAAAGAGGGAGAGACGGGAGGAGGTCGACAGTGGGGCAAGGAGGAGAGGGGCTCAATCTTCTAGCATTGAGGTTTGGGAGATGCTGTGAATATTTGATCTGCTACATATTGTTCTATTCTCAATGTAGCTGAAATCTGCACGTGGAAGCTGTTTAATGGCCGGTGTAAATCAACATTACACACCCGACCGGCTCCAAGTGCCGCTCTTAACCAAATTTCAAATAATTGGATTTTAATTAGAGTGACTTTGAAACTATTTTTCAAATTTGAATGTTATTGTACATAGATTAAATACATATTTTATCAATTTTTGTTTTCTTATCTACTTCATATGAAACAACATTAATTTAATTAAAATATGATTACTAATTAAAATATAATAGGTAGAATGATAAATTGTGATTAAATTAAATAAATTAATAATTAAAAAATATAAATATTTTTTAAAGTAATATTATTTTATTAATATATAATGAAAAAATGAATAATTCAATGTGGGAATATAATGTTAATGGAATAATTAAGTCAAATTCATCTCATATTATTTTGTTGTTATATAATGAAAAAAAAAATATTCCAATGTGGAGATTGGAATAGTCTAAATCAAATTTATCTCACATTAGCTAAAGGTGTCTTTTATCTTTAGCTAATCCATTGAGAGTGCTCTAACAAATCCAAAATTCCATAGCAAGGTGTAGAGAAAACAATATATATAATGTTAAGACATGTGCTGCTTAGCCTTTGGCTAATAAATTAGGGGGGAAAAAATCCTTGTTTGATAATAGTACAAAAAATAAAAATAAAAAAAATGATAGTAAAACAAGCCTCTAAGGGTTTGTTTGGAGAGCTCATCTCATCTCAACTCTTCTTAAAACTAATCATAATTTTCTTCTTAAATATAAACATTTTTCAATTCAAAATTTTAACTTTTTATCTAATCATTATCTCATCGTTACAAATTTTTAAACTTTCAAACATAACACAAAAAATAATAAAATCTTTTTAGATTTTAAAACAAAAATAATATTACAATAATATTCAACTCTATAATATTTTTATTCAATTTGTTTTCCTTATTTTCTAAAACTTAATAAAATATTATAACTCAAACCATTTTATTACTATTCACAAATCATTTTACTATTATTTTTTTTTAAAACAAAATTTCGCTATTATTTTTAAATAATTTCACTACTATTAAAAATTTATCATCCTACCTCATTATCCATGAAACATGGCTAAACCTTCCGTTCTCATTTATTATTGATCACGTTAATGTACAATGGGCCCAAAAAAGACGTGAGGTAGGAATAGATAAGATAAACGCTATCTATCCTCATTATTATCATTTGATCATTTCTTAATATCATATCAAATAAATATAAAAAATATCATATCAAATAATTAAATAAATTAATTTTTATTTTTTTTTCTTATTTATCCATCATTTAACGAGCGGCGCATTAAAATATATTATAAGAATTATTTTAAAAGAATAATAAATGATATTTTCAAGAGAGAAATCATAAAAAAAAAAAAAAATAGCACAAATTGCAGGCTTGCAGCACCGGACCACTAGAATATTAAATATGGTTTAATTATATCACACAAAAATAATTATACAAAAATAATTTACAAATTAATGTAGTTTAATATAATAAATTAGATCTTATTTACAATAAAAAAAAATTAGAATTTGTTGATAACATTAAGTCAAGTTAGTCTATAAGATTTTTTTTTTTTTACAATTTTATTTAGGCATATATATATATATATTGTTATCCAGGCATTGTACCGATAGTACAAATTACATATTTGTTTTTCAGATATTTTTAAACTCCTTTAAATATTTTTTAAAAAAATATTTCACAAACTCATTAAAAAAATATTTCTTTAACCATTAAATAAAAAAAATACACAATATCGATCAGTTTTAGAGATCGCTTTTTTCGGTGGCACAAACATTTTCCATATTGTTTATACATGGTGACGAAGTCGGCAAAGATCGCTGATATTTCAATCCATATATAATAAATGCCGTGTACGTGTTGGGGGGTGTGTTGTGCAAGCTTGGACCATAGGACCAGTTCTGTATGGCATCTAAAGAAAGAACCCATGCATTCTAACAAAGAAGCGCCGGTCCCAGGTTTAGCCCATATCACCTGGCCCCTCCCTGTTCAACTCTTTCAATTTCAGGCTCTTCCGTCTATCTGTCTAGTTCCGCCCACCAAACAAAACTTGAAAACATGACCCAGAAAACACATTTTCCTATTAGTAAATATATTGACGTAGAAACTGTAGATTTTCCTTTCATATTACCTGTGAAAGAATCAGAAATACTTTTGGGTTTGATTTTTCTAGAAAACAGATCAAGACTAGTCTTGCTAGTTATAATCATGATCATGATCATGATCATCGTGTGCAACACGCTAGCTACTTATTAATGTCTGAAAAGGTCACAATTAAATATTTTTGTGAATTCTCGTGACCCTAACCTTATAAGGTGAAAATGGTACTTGTTAATATTTATGAAAATATTTACGGGTCATGTGTAGATACATTTAAAAGATGATAAGATGGAACATTTAAAAGTAATAATATTTCAAAATTCAAACGAATTTTATTGTTGCAGATCATGACGTTTATCTTGAGAGATGCTTGCAGGCTGACAGATATGATCCGGAACATGAGTTGTAGATCAGTTTCGACTGCATGGTCTCTTACGAGGATGTCTCAACGTCATTGTAGGAACCATTATATATTCATATAAAAGAAGGTCAAAATGTCAAAATACCTTTTAACGCAAGCGGATATGGTAAACAGTTTAATATCATCGGCAATAACATTCAGCTCATCTGGAAGCTTGTAAAGATCGAGGATGGTTTGACCGTGAAGATTTTAAATAAATGATATGCAGTTTCTGCATGCAGCATGCATGGTTTGAGATCTAGAAAACGGACCTACAGATCATTTACGTGCCCCGGCCCGTCATGCATGCATAATTAATTGCTTTAATTGCAACATTAATGCCAAAACTAATTGAGTTGAAGTACTCGCCGGGCAGCTTGACATTTTTCTTTTGTTTTTGGGTTAATGTCTAATTGACTGGGCCAAAAGGGTTGTAGATGGACCTAAAAAAAACCAAGCATCGAGTGCGTAAGATTGATGTCGATGTGATGAAACAGTGCGTATGCCATGATGTCATTTTCCATCATTTTTAAGTTGTTTTTTCATGTAATTGACAGGAACACAAATAATTAAGATGATATATATATAATGAGATATAAGAATATCTCATAATATTCTTATAATTATTTTATAAGAATATTTGGTAAAAAGATCTTAGTCTCTCCTATTTTGATTTCTATTGAGATTTCATTGCTACCTACTTTCAATTTCATATCTTAATATTTTTATTGTTGCAAAGGAACATAATATGGCTAGTTTCTGCAATTGTCAGTAAAAGAAAAATAATAATAATAATTAATTAATAAATCTAATAATAACGATTAAGACAGAATCTTTTTTTAGAATTTTGTTTAAAATATAAGGGCAGTTTCCTAAATAAATTATTCTTGTAACTATTTAAAAAAAAAAAAAAGTAAAAGAATAGGCAGAGAGTAGGGTTAGGTGCAACGACAGCATTGTGTATATAAATATATATATATATATATTACTTTTTTAATTAAGAAAAGGAGGGATAATATATTACTTGTATGTGATGATTTCTCATTCGAACCGTTAATATCGATGGCGACCACCTACAATTTTTTGTCCAAATTATCTATGAAAATGAGAGAGAGAGAGAGAGAGAAATATATCAATAATATCATATGAGTTTTATAAATTGAATTATGTCTGATATAACAGGAAATATTAAAAAAATAAATAAAATGTGTCCGCCTCTTCAAATTTTCCCTTTTGAGTTCACAGATAGCAAATTTCATTTTTTAAAAACACATGCTCTCTCTCTCTATATATATAATATCACATGCTCTCTCTCTATATATATAATATAAATATATTGATAACACTCGCATACTTTACGATTCTATATATATTATTTTTTATATTTAAAATTTAAATATAATCCATTTTTTTAAAAAAATTTTGAAAACAGTGTCGACATATATATTATAAAACTATACAAATCATTATACAGCGTATATTAACTATAGCCACGTGTTTAAAGAGAAAGTAATAATAAAAATTCATTCCTCTATATAGCATTATTTTCAAACCAGGATATTTATATAAAATAATAATATTTTTATAAATTATAATCATGAATAAAAATAGCCAGATGCAAATGCAATTGCAATATTTGAAAGAAAATGATACTATATCCTAGAGTTTGTCTTTTCAATTTAACCGTTTATATATTTTATTTTATTTTTTAATATTTATTTTTATTTAATAATAATTAAGAAAGTAATTATTAATGTATTAATATTTAAAAAAATATATTTAAAAAAAAAGACAATTTATACTATACACACTTAATATACAAACTTAATGCAATTTGTACTAGCACCAATGTTTTAAATTTCGTACCATACGGTAGTTAAAATATTTCTTTTCTATAATGTAGCTGGTACATAAAAGAATATAGTTTCTGTTAGGATTTCGGCCCGTATCGATCGATATTTTAGTTTTTAATTTTTTTATCTTTTTTTTTTTATATTTCAAACTATAAGTTTATTTTTTGACCTTCCGATTTAGATCAAACTATTTATAATTTATATATATAATTTATTCATATATATAGATTATTATTTTATAATATAATTTTTATATATTTTATATATATAAAATTTATTCATTTATAAATTATTTTAAAATAATATCTCTATAAAAAAATCTCATTTTAATACTTCAATCTAAACTGCTATTCAAAACGTTGACCAGCACTATCCACATTGGAAAGAGTAGTGACGTAATAGGAACTGGCATTGGTCAAACAAAGAATGCAGGAGGTAAGCAGCAGCAGACTCAACAGCTATGGTTAGAGACCAATCTAGAACGTCACGAGGACGCGTAGCCGCCGGCTGACAAGTTTAAAATAAAGAAAGAAAATCCCCCTTTTTCTTGTACTGACTAGAAACCCAGATGTGTGTTAATTGAGAATAGCTGCCACTGTTTAAGGATGGATGGATGGATGGATGTCTTTGGCAGGCAGGCAGGCAGGCAGGCAGGCTCTCCCTAGTCCCTCCTCATTTCTCCTTTCTAAAACGAGCTCCTACGAACCGAACTGAACCGACCCAAACCAAGTCTCCCCCCTACAATTACAGAGTATATGTACCACATTTTCTTGGTGCCCTACCAATATTCTACACCAAAAACTACATTTCTGATCCGTGTAGTTTTTTAAATAACAGGGCTTTTGGTAATTCAACAAATTATATAAATAGATATTCTGATCAAGATAAATTATATTAAAAATAAATAAAATATAAAATGAGGATTCAATAATTGCCTTAGAGAGATTACGACTGATTAAGATCTTCTACAATTTCTTGAGTTAAATAATTTGTAAAATACAAAAGAGATAGACATTTACAATTTGTTATTAAATACTATTTGTTGGTGATGTGAGTCTCAATATTAAAATTAAATAAAAGGGTTCACATCTTTTGTCTTACTAATCTACTTCTGACTAAACATTAAAAAAAGAAAAAAAGAAAACCCTTATCCAAAGTAATGAAATCAAGTGATGCCCACTAATGATATAATTGTTCATTACCTAATTAATTAATGTGCTTCCAATGGTAATGCATGATGGGTAGTGATGCCCTTTCCACGCTATACTACTGGTTTGCTACTAATTTAATTTTTTAATTTTTTTCCTCTGCAGGTCGAGACTTCATAATCTCATTTCATCGTCATTGCACAATACTTACATAATCTACGGTATAAATATCATTTATTTGTAATCAAATATTGGGATATAAGATAAATATTGTGGCCACAATATGCGAATAATTAATTAGAAAAATAAATTTTTAAAAAAAAGAAAAAAAAATATTTTAAGCTCATTTATTTATGTCAAATTTTACCGAAAGTGTGTAATAAAGAAATGATAAAACTGACAGTAAATTTTGAAGTGAAGACGAGCGGTGTGCAAAGGCGAAAGAAATTCAAAAAAATAAACGGATAGTGGACTAGTAGTACAGCGTAGTAAAACTATCATTATCCATTCAAGATTACCTAATTTCAGCAGTCAAACCTATCTCCAAGACTGAATATTAATATTATATAAATACCTATTTCACATGAATGATGAAGAAGATCAAGTAGGATGTTCTAGTGAATGAACACGCAATCCAATTAATATATATGTATATATATGTCTTACATCTCAACCTTCTTCTTCTACATTAATTAATTTGGTAGAGAGTCGGACTTAGCAAGTATTTAAAATATTTCTTTTAGTATTCGCTTCTAGAAAGCAAGGTGCACTGGTAAAAAGAAGAAAGAATATGAAGGCAACATAAGCAATTCTCTTGAATTTCGATCCTTGTTTGGTTAAATCCCAATAAATAAATAATAATAACGTGGGCGTAGTTGAAGTTGGCTGGATTTGTTGATCCAAATTGCTTGACCTTTCCAAACCGATATGCTCATAATATTATGTGGAGAAAGAGGTAAATAGGCTTGCAAAAGTCACCAAAACTACTGATATGAAAGGGGGGGAAAAGGGACCCAAAAAAATCAGTTTTTTCAAGGATTTTGTTTTTCTTTATTAAAAAATTAGGACAAAACAATTTATAAGACTGCAGGAATTTGTTGCGTATGGTTTATATATAGTTCTCAAATATCATTGTCGTGTGGTCATAAAATATCTAGGTATAGCGACAATGGGACTCTGAAAACGGTCCAAAGCTCCAGCCAGTCTCAGGTGTTGTAGTTTTCATGACCTGCAACTGAAAAGTACGGCTTCCTGCAACCTCATGGCCGAGAGATTAATTAATTTAGCACGCAAGTCTAAATTAGGCAAAGAGCGGTGCTACTCCCACCGCTGGGAGCCACCGCTCAGTCTTATCGTTAGTGTAAATTGTAATGTTTATTTTTTTGTATTTTTTTATATCTATTTTTTAATACATTTAAATATTTTTTAAAAAATAAAAAAATTTATAATATTATTAAAAAACACTTACTTAATTATTAAGTAAAAAAAATAATAAAAAAAATTAAAAAGTCAAAACAGTAAAAACCAGTAGTAAAATCGAGCGATAAGACTAGCATTTTTCATTAGGCAAATGAAATTAAATAAAGAGCTTTTATAAAAAAATATTTTGTTATTTATTATTTTCATACACTGCATATTATATTTATTTTAATTTTTTAATTTTGTTTTTTTAAAACTAATTAAATTCATTATCTATACACTACATATTTAATAAGGGAGAAAAAAAATTAAAAATTAAAAAATTATATGTGGCATGTGCATGTGTGCGGAGATGATGGGTAGAATTTTTCTTTATAAAAATAAATTTATAAAATTAATATAGATTTATATGATACGTCAAATTGTAAAATTATTTTTATTGTCAAATATTAAGTTTATAACTTTTGTGAAATCTACTAATTCATCTGCTAATTGTTGGGAGTACATCACTTCTCAAGATAAATTCATGACCTACTAATTGGTGTTGTGTTTTGTCCAGATCCTTATGATAAATCTTTTCAAAATCAATCTTTGTGGCATATATCAAACTTCTAATCGGTCACTTGGTCTAATGTCCTAATTTGATTCCGTGACGAAAAATGTTCATCAGGGCATTCACTTGTCACGTCAAAATCAATTTCTTAATAACATGTGTAAAAAATACATAGCTAACGTCTTAAAAAATAAAAAATTTCTCAATAAGCACACCATGTCGTTAAAATCTTATAAAATAAATTAGCAGCTCGATTTAACATATGGTACATAGCATGCATAAGGATTGCTTTTCAAATAATATATCTTAGAATCCCGTTTGAGATTGGGTAAGACTTGGGGACTAATAACCCTCCATTGTTGTAATTTCTTTAGTTTATGGTGAATTTATTCTTTTCAACTGTTTTACTCACAACAATATTTCATAAAAGTAAATTTACAAACATACATATTTTGATATGGTGTGATAGATTATAAGACTATTTTTATTATAAAGTAGATCTAACGTGTCAAGATTGTGTTTCATATACCTAAGTTAAGTTCTTGCAACCCAAGCCGGGATATTTCTACCCCCAATCATAAAGACAAAGGTGGGCTGGGTGGTGGTCCAAGAAGCCACCGATACTAAAGTCAGTATTTCGTCCGGTAGAATTATAGAAGGATAATAGAGTCTAGAGGATTAATTTGTACCTGAAGCATGGCTTTTATACGAGGTTTCAGGAGGACATTCTCGAATCTTGTGTCAAGGGTTTGTGTCATGCTCACAGTTGCCTCGGTCATGGCTGGTGTGGCGTTTGAGGTGGCGCCATTAATACTGCGTGGCTCCCCAAGTGGCGATCGGCGCAATCACTTCTTGTTTCCATTGTCAGAGAATGGAGGGTTGCTTGTGCTTTCTATTCACTTGCCGATTTAAATCCTTTAATGTTGTGCGTCACAAGCGAATGTCAAGGTCTGCATGTCCCATCTGTCCCCATCGACTCGTTTCCCGTGGGAGGGTAGGATCTAGTCCGAGAGAGGCCTTGGTATCTGGTCCAAGCCCAACCCAGTGGGCTGGTAGGGGAATATCCCTTCAAGTTACTCCGTCAATTCTTACCGAATGTATTTGGCGGGAATTCCTTTATTTTTGGAGACGTTTCGGCAGAATATCTCATCTTCAGGTGGTAAGTTAAAGTTACTTCAGGCGTTATACGATGAGGGGGCCTTCACCAATATAAAGTCAACCATGATGGTGGCTGCGAGGGGGGTTTGCCGACCAGGACTGAAAGGGTGTTCGTTTACACTGGTTGAACCATACCCCCAAAAATCCTTTCAGCGACATAGGCGCTAGCCATAGGCGGGAGGGATCAATCCCCATCTGGGTGAAGGCATCCCGGAAGAGAATATATGTGGAGTTGCCATTGTCGATGAGGATCCTTCTGGTAGTGAAGTTGGCCACAACTATGGTCACACCACCAGGGCATTATCGTGGAGGTAGAGGACTCCCTTTTTTTGTCAACTTCCTCAAAGGAGATGACAAGGACAGTCTCACTTTTTCTTTGTTTGGTTGGGTGGTGATCGGTTGAGTATACTTTCTCATATCGCGCCTTCTTGGCGTGTGATTTCCTGCCGTAGGAGGTCCAACCACCGCCAGCAAACCCCCCGGAAATGATCTGATCTCGCTCAGGGAGCCGCTTTCAGGGATGATTCTGTAGAGGCTTTCACTCCACCCACCACCTCCTCGGGCTTTCACTCATTCTCGACCGATTGAACCTTCCTCGACTCCGTTCTCGCTCCCCTCTCCAATTAGTTTTGTTCTAAGGGGGCAGTACTCTGACACTCCCCCTCCTGTTTTGAGGGAGGTGTAGTCTGCGATGTTGTGGGAGGTCGTTTCGTGGTAGGTGAAGTAGCGGCAGTCTCGGTTTCAGTTGTTAGTTTACCGAGTGGTTGGTCTGCCTTCCTCTTGTACAAATAGTGTAACCCTGTTGTACTGAGGTCCTAAGCCTTTTGGTAAGGGCGTCACATCCCGCCCCCTGTCTTGCTAGCCCCCCTTGGCCTCTTTGGGGGGCTTTAGCTTTATCCAATACCTTGGCCTTTCTTTCTACCTGTTCTAGCTTTGTCTTTCTGGGCTCGGTCAAAGCCCGGAGTGCATCTCATCGTTGATAAAAGAATGTCTACTTGGATCAATGAAATCTAGTAGCGTGCTGGGGGTTCTCCTCACCAACTCTGCTATGAATTGGTTTCGAGGATAATCATCCCAAGAGTGTCGCTGACGTGGTTTTTCCATCCTTGTCATTTGTCATCATATGTTCATTGTTGAATCTGGACAAGTATGCCTTCAAACTTTCATCCTCCCTTTATTTGACTGTTAGGAGGTACGTTGTTGGGTGCCTTATCCTCTTACTGGCCATGAGCTGCATGAGGAACATGCATGCCAATTCTCCAAAGATGTCAACTGATCCGGGTGCCAATGACTGGAACCATTCTCTCGTGGCCCCCTTAAGGTCAATGGGAAGGCTCTGCAAGTAATCTCTCTAGGGAAACCATGCAGGGTCATATAAGCCTTAAAGGTTTCTAGGTGCTTAAGGGGGTCTTTGGATCCATCGTACTTTTCCATTTGAGTGACCTTGAACTTTGGTAGTAGTGGTGCATCCATTACCTCAGCATTGTAGGGCAAGTCTGTGTTGGTGAGTAGCTGATCCACTAATGAGGAGGCGTCCATCTTCCTAGCCATCTCCTCATACTTGTCCATGAGGCTTCGCACCTTACGATGCATCTTCCTTCTTTCTTCTTTTATGGCATCTACCGTGCCAGCGCTTTGGGATTCTTCCTACTCATTCCTACTTGGCCCTACAAAATGTTGTAGTTCAATGTTGACTCATCTTAAAGCTTCGTTTTCATGGCCAAGGTTCTCAACTTCTT
This sequence comes from Pterocarya stenoptera, assembly GCA_003123785.1. Taxonomy (NCBI): domain Eukaryota; kingdom Viridiplantae; phylum Streptophyta; class Magnoliopsida; order Fagales; family Juglandaceae; genus Pterocarya; species Pterocarya stenoptera. The sequence goes on along the minus strand of QEOT01124162.1, from coordinate 103,171 downwards.
CCGCGATCTTTCTCATACGTTCTTCCATCTCTACAAAAGGTCCTTCCATGTTCGTTGATGTCGCTTCTTGCTTGTAGGTTGCCTGTGAACGAGTAGTAGCTGGCATATGAAGAACACACTACGTCTATAGAGATCTCACATACAATGCCACTATGAAGATCGTGTTTTATACACTTGGGCTAAGTTCTTGTAACCCGGTTTAGATGTTTCTACCTACAATCACAAAAACAAAGGTGGGCTCGGTGCTGGTCCGAAGAGCCTCCGATGTTAAAGTCAATACTTCGTCTGGGAGAATTGTACCAGAATAATAGAGTCCAAAGAGATTCATTCGTACCTAGAGCATGGCTTTTGTATGAGGTTTTGGGGGGACATTCTCGTACCTTGTGTCAGGGGTTTGTGTCATGCCCATAATTGCCTCGGTCTTGGCCTTTAATGTAGCGTAGCATTTGAGGTGGCGTCATTAATATGGCATGGCATCTAAGGTGGCACCATTAATGCGGCATGACTCCTGAGTGGCATCTCGACAGTTGGCAATCGGCGTGGTCACTTCTTGTTCCCATCATTAGAGAATGAAGGGTTGCCCATGTTTTCCCTTCACTTGTTGGCGTAGATCCTTTAAAACTTAGAGTCACATGCGAGTGTTAGGGTCAACGCATTCTATCTGTCCCCTTCAACTTGTTTCCCGCACAATACATTCCCTTTTTGCACACAGTTTGTGGGTTGGGCTCGTTTGGTGATTCCTTGGTCGTGGGAGGGCAAGAATTAGACCGAGAGGGACCTTAATGTCTGGCATAGGCCCAACCCAATGGGCCGAGAGGGGAATATCTCTTCCATAACGTATTATATGAAACCATATCAATTTGTAGATTTACTTTTATGAGATCTGTTTATCGTTGTATCACTTCTTAACTTATAATATCCTTTGGTTCGGTATAAAATGATGGTGTGATCCCACATTATTTGAAATGAAGAGATTTTTATAATGACTTTAAGTCTTTAAGAGACCTCAATTATGATTTTGATGTAAAAACTTTTAGATATGATCAACTGGTCCTGCCCCCGTAAAAAAGTTTCAAATTGGGCCCTATTTTTATTTTTTTATAAAAAAGCCAAGAAATATCTTATTCTTTAGTGATCCCACACTATTTGAAATGAGGAGATTTCTGCAGTTTATAATGACTTTAAGTCTTTAAGAGACCTCAATTATGATTTTGATGTAAAAACTTTTAGATATTATCAAGTGGTCCCTGCCCCCGTAAAAAAGTTTTAAATTGGTCCTTATTTTTTTCTATAAAAGAGTTAAGAAATATCTTATTTTTTAGAGTTATTAACTTATTCCGCTCTAAGTTGGTGTGTAGATTAAATCATCTACATCACTTAAATGATAAGATTTAAATTTTAAAATTTATCTTTCCTAATCAAATTATACTATGTAAACATTTACTTGGTGTGCTTTATACAAAAGCCCGAGAATATAATTTTTCAAAAGATTTAAAATAACACTTTTATCCTTAAAAAGTAAATAGAATTTGAAATTCTCTCTTCTACTCATCATCCTTACACTACACACTTGTTAAGAAAAAAATAAAAAAAATATATAGCAGTTGTGTGGTGTAGGAATTTTGATGAGTAGAATTTTTCTTTCTTAAAAATTAAATGGTACTAAAAAAACATTTTCCCTAAATTTTAAGATAGTTCCTAATCCTCCAAAATATAGCAAAAACCCAAAATTTCCCCGTATCTTTAAAATCGTTTTGCAAAAATTCCTAAAATTTCAAACTAACACCTAACTAACTCTTAACATTTTCTAAAAACTCATGGGTCTTTTAAAAAATTATAAAAAAAAAAAAATTACGCCTGTATATATTGTATACATATATATATATATATATTATAAAACTGAAGGATTTAGCCTAAAGTTTAATAAAATCTAGATCTTTTTAATTCAACTGTTTGACCCACAAAATCTCTAAAACCTAAAAGATATATTTTCTAAAACCAACCACACGTGGCTTTTCTCTATTATATTTTACTCTTTTCAAGTTGATGAATATATTTATATATTTTTCTTGAATTATATTTTATGGTATTTCTTGTCATATGATTATATTCAAAATTATATATATATATATATAAAAGGAATTACTATCATAATATAAGTTGGCCCCTTAAGATTGATTTTTGACTCCGTCATTAGCTAGCTATGATTTGAGCTTTTCTTTAATTAGAGGGCAGCACACTAGTGAAGTCCTAACACTGAATAAGTTAAATAGATCACAATCCTTCGTAATTTCCTAAGCTAGCATGTAATTTGGCACATATTTTTTTAAGAAGTGTTGCAATCACAAAAAATTTTATAAAAAAATATTTCACGAATTGATATGATTTCGTACGGTACGATAAATTTACATTATAATAAAATTATTTTTATAATTTAACGTAGTATATCAAATTACATTAATTTGTGAATTTAATATCTCTCATTTAACATATGGTTGTATAAAAATTGTAAAAAAATAGTTGTAATTGTATCATTTTTTATGGTAGTGGCTAAAACATTTCTCTATTTTTTTAATCTAAATAAAAAATTGGACCCCTTATTCTTATTGGTTAACTCAAAAAATAATTATAATGCTTCATGCAATGGATTAAAATTAAGGGTGTCCGTCTCTTTTTTTTCATAATTCTTCTCAATTCATTTCATCTAATTTAATCATTATAAAATTTTTAAATTTTCATATAAAATAGAATAAATAATTAAATTTTTTTAAATTTTAAAATAAAAATAATATTAAAAAAAATATTCAAATAATATTTTATTTTATTTTTAATTTTAATCTTATCTCATCCATTAAAAATAAACGATGCGTTATTCATCGATTTATAGGATTGCATTTTCATTGCCTCGGTCCTATATTTTCTTTATAATTAATAAAAAGATAAAAACTTTCTCCTATTAGGTTTGCAGCTTGTCTTCCAAGGAATGGGTTCAGCCTTGTAGCTTTCACGTGGACAGGGTCGTAATTTTCATTTGGAAATGACAATTATGCCACATTGACTTTCGCTTGGTGATGACACGGACATGAAGATCAGACTGATCAGTTGGTCCCATGTACCTACTCCCGTGAGCCATTGCCAAAACTGCCCTTCGGACAACTTCATGGATCATTCCAAAGAGTGTGCCAAGCTGGCAACGAAATTCTACACGTACCAACGTCTGGTCCAACTTCGTTGCTACCATTCATTGTAATTAGTTTACGAAAAATTCTACTTAGACCAATAATTAACAATATAATTAGGGACATCTCAACCAACAATCTAACTCCTTTGATTATCCACGTTAATGTAGCCTCTTTTAAATGGTTATATATATTCTCTAACCTGTGTACGGATAGTGGGCTCTACACATCAGTTTGAGAATAGATTAATTCATATATAGATATATATGTTGATCATTTAAATAAATACTAATTTAAAATGTGATTAAAGATAATAAAATTTAAGATGAGTAATGTCATTATTTATTTGATTTAATATGTTTTGCTAAGAACAATATGATGTTTTAATTTAAGATGACCACTCAACCACCGTGCAATAATGGTCCCACTTTGTCATGTCTAATGCCAACTGCGCATAAATAATAACGACCATCGGATCTGCCGAACAGGACAAGTCCACCGATCGATCAGACAGATCAGATTGTGCTGTGAGGGGGCTATTACGTCGTTTTGTACATCATATATACAGACTGATTTCATTTTATAAGCAAGCAAGCATTCTAGAAGCTCCAATGCATTGGAGGCAGACCAACCTTTGTTTTTTGGTTTTTGTATTTGCCACGAGGTCTAAAGATCAACACATTCCTCCAATGACGAGATTACCCTTTGACAGGCTCACTACGAGGAACCCTTCCTTTTCCCAGTCATGATAAATTTTTTTAGTGCGAAATAGCTGGATTCATTTCGTTTCCTTTCCTTTTACCTCTTGGCTCTTGAAAACACTGTTCCTTTTATTTAATTCCTTATACGGCATTGCTTTCTTGTTTAGCTGGGACTTCTTGTTAACATAAATCCACCAACCTTAGTAATCATGAGGATCTGCATAAAAAAGTTGCCAACTTGTTCAATTAATCTAAGGTAGAACGAACAAGTCANTTTCATTTTATAAGCAAGCAAGCATTCTAGAAGCTCCAATGCATTGGAGGCAGACCAACCTTTGTTTTTTGGTTTTTGTATTTGCCACGAGGTCTAAAGATCAACACATTCCTCCAATGACGAGATTACCCTTTGACAGGCTCACTACGAGGAACCCTTCCTTTTCCCAGTCATGATAAATTTTTTTAGTGCGAAATAGCTGGATTCATTTCGTTTCCTTTCCTTTTACCTCTTGGCTCTTGAAAACACTGTTCCTTTTATTTAATTCCTTATACGGCATTGCTTTCTTGTTTAGCTGGGACTTCTTGTTAACATAAATCCACCAACCTTAGTAATCATGAGGATCTGCATAAAAAAGTTGCCAACTTGTTCAATTAATCTAAGGTGGAACGAACAAGTCAATNTTTCTTGTTTAGCTGGGACTTCTTGTTAACATAAATCCACCAACCTTAGTAATCATGAGGATCTGCATAAAAAAGTTGCCAACTTGTTCAATTAATCTAAGGTAGAACGAACAAGTCAATATATATACCAGGCTGAAAAGTTCAGTTTCCGGCCGAAAGTGGGTCTTTTTCATACTATAAAACGCAATCCAGGTTGCTTTTTTGCCAACACAAATAAAAAAAAAAAAAAAAAGTCAAAGGAGGGTTGCTTGGTCATTTCATCTTGAACCCAACTATGTAGACTTGGGACTCTTCGTCCGGCCAAATTATATAGTTCATATCCACCTAATACCCGTGAGTGTGTATGTATATATATATGTTTATATATGTATAGATTATACAAGGTGGAAGAATTCCTGTGCCGTATAAAGAGAAACAGAGAAAAAATCAACGGGGTTGATAGAAAGGAGTTGCGAACCTCTATTCTCTGTGTCTGGTTTGGAGAGCAGTTGGTGATTTTTGAATATTAGCCTCGCTCTCTCCCTTTAAAAGTCTTCCAAAACCATATCCCATTTCAAAAATCCAGTACTAATTCTTCTTCTTCNTACCAGGCTGAAAAGTTCAGTTTCCGGCCGAAAGTGGGTCTTTTTCATACTATAAAACGCAATCCAGGTTGCTTTTTTGCCAACACAAATAAAAAAAAAAAAAAAAGTCAAAGGAGGGTTGCTTGGTCATTTCATCTTGAACCCAACTATGTAGACTTGGGACTCTTCGTCCGGCCAAATTATATAGTTCATATCCACCTAATACCCGTGAGTGTGTATGTATATATATATGTTTATATATGTATAGATTATACAAGGTGGAAGAATTCCTGTGCCGTATAAAGAGAAACAGAGAAAAAATCAACGGGGTTGATAGAAAGGAGTTGCGAACCTCTATTCTCTGTGTCTGGTTTGGAGAGCAGTTGGTGATTTTTGAATATTAGCCTCGCTCTCTCCCTTTAAAAGTCTTCCAAAACCATATCCCATTTCAAAAATCCAGTACTAATTCTTCTTCTTCTTCTTCTCTCAAAAACCTCATACATACCTCCAAAAGTCTAATTCTTTCTGATTTGCTCATTTCTCATCTCTCAATCAAGAATCAAACCTGTACGTGTTAGTTTGAAGAAAATTCGTTCCCAGAAAGAATGGCTGTCAAGAAAATCGCATGGAGATCGATATTTGTAAGCTGTTACAAGCCGGAATACCCGGAGTCACAGCCCAAGAAAGTGTGCGTGAAACAGACATCATTTCAAAGGATTTCACTGTCTGATTTGAGTAATCCGAGCTCGACTCTTTCCGAGGACCTCTCTATATCTCTTGCGGGATCGAATCTGCATATCTTTACGCTTGCAGAGCTGAAGGTGATCACCCAGAACTTCGCGTCCTCTAACTTTCTCGGGGAAGGTGGGTTCGGACCCGTGTACAAGGGATTCATTGATGACAAACTTAGGCCTAGTCTCAAGGCTCAGCCTGTAGCCGTCAAGCTTTTGGACTTGGATGGCTCGCAAGGCCACAGGGAGTGGTTGGTAAGCACCTTTTTGTACCACCCAAATATCATTGAATATTAATGTGCATGGAAATGATCTTCTACTTTTTTTTTTTTTTTTAACTGAGTACTGTTGATCGTTGTTAAATTATCTTTCATCTTCTGTGTCTTCAGACCGAAGTCCTCTTTCTTGGGCAATTGAGGGATCCACACCTTGTGAAGTTGATAGGGTATAGCTGTGAAGAAGAACACAGAGTACTCGTTTACGAATATATGCCAAGAGGCAGCTTAGAGAATCAACTATTCAGAAGTACTAATACGACCCTTGCTTTCCCTTTTAGAGAATTTCCAATTAATTTTCTTTGCGTGGAAGTTGAAAACTCATGTGTCATGTCTACCTTTGTGGATGTGCAGGATATTCTGTATCTTTACCATGGTCAGCAAGAATGAAAATTGCTCTTGGAGCTGCAAAGGGGCTTGCCTTCCTTCATGAAGCAGAAAAGCCTGTTATTTATCGAGATTTTAAGGCTTCAAACATCTTGTTAGACTCGGTAAGACCTTTATTTGATTATTTCTTTCTATAAATAGATGAGACTCCATGATCTTGTTTGTTTTTATTATATCGAACTCTAGCTTATCGATGGTTTTGCTGCTTCCAGGATTACGCTCCCAAACTCTCAGATTTTGGGCTCGCAAAAGATGGTCCAGAAGGAGATGACACACACGTTTCCACCCGAGTTATGGGCACCCATGGCTATGCTGCTCCCGAATACATCATGACCGGTAATTTAAACTTCTGGCTTTTCTTCCAATTTCTACACCTAAGTTGATGCATTCATTCATGCATATGTATATATACACAAAAGTTGAAATCAATTTTGTTGAATTCTTCTCAGGTCACTTAACGGCAATGAGTGATGTGTATAGCTTTGGAGTAGTACTGTTAGAGCTTCTCACAGGGAGGAGATCGGTGGACAAGAGCCGTCCAAATAGAGAGCAGAACCTAGTAGAATGGGCAAGGCCAATGTTGAATGATTCCAGGAAACTTTGCCGATTCATGGACCCAAGATTGGAGGGCCAGTATTCTGAGACGGGGGCTCGGAAGGCGGCTGCACTCGCTTACCAATGCCTGAGCCAGCGGCCTAAGCACAGACCGGCAATGAGCACTGTTGTCAAAACTCTGGAGCCCCTCAAGGACTTCGATGACATTCCCATTGGCCCGTTTGTGTACATGGTTCCTGCCGAAAATGATTTGCACAAGGAAGACGTTGTCAAAGATCAATATCAAACCCAGAGGGAATCGAAAAAGAGTTCCCACAAGAAAGAGAACGGCCACCACCACCACCACCACCACCATAACCATCACGGACATGGTTATAGGCATCAGATACGATCATCACCAAAGTCACCCAACTCTCACTCAGAGACTGACCCGCCAAAATGTGGAAATGGGATGCAATCTCCGGTGGGCCATATGGGCAGCAGGGCGGCATAGACAGAGTACTAGTAGTTATTATGTAAATCATACATACTGTAAATAGAGATTTATTAATTAAACTATTCGATTAATTTTGGATAGTTTGGCATTTTCCAGTGCTAGACTCGAGTGTAAGATCTTTTTTATTTTTGGAATTATAAATGTAAGAATTTTTGAGAGGAGAACGTGCTTGCTTTAATTGATTTCTTTTTTTCAATATTTATTTTATTTTTGGGTTTTGGATTTTGTGTTAAAGCAAGATTAAAGACCATTCAAATAATTATAGCCAGTCAAATTTGGAATCGATTTGAAGTTGGAAGGTGAAAAAAATATATCGATCTCAGAATCGATGCGCTCATAACTTGGTGCAATGGACAGCTTCTAAACTCAAATTTGGAAACATATCCCTCATTTGAATTCCGCAATGTCTCCTCGACTTTTTATAATAGAAAAAACCCTCCTTATTTATCTATATAATTATTTAGTTTTGTAATTATTATAAGACTTTGTATTAACTTCTATTTCCTCAATGAAATTTGCCTTCAAAAGCAAAAAAAAAAAAAAAAAAAAAAAACAATTATAGCCAGTCATCCACTTTTGAAATACAGCTAAGCAGTTTGAATCCAAACGCGGATATATAGGCCGTTTCTTTCTCCTTTGTTTCTTAGCTCCACCAACTATTTTTCCAAGTAAATCCTTCATGCTTAAGCAGCCGCGCTTATAGAAGCATCTTGGAAAACTGATGCATTGTTTAATTTGCATGATCAATGTGCGGAGGATATGTCAGTACTTTCCCCTACCCATAAAGTTGAAAGTCCGGGGATATGACGTGACATTGGGATTTAATTCCTTTCGATAATAGGATTATTATAATTATATATATGGTTTGAGAAAAAGAAAAAGAGAAAGAAAATACACCTTTATAGAAATCTTACATTTTGAGCATTTAACTCTTAAGACTCACACATTTTATATAAACTTCAACAGGGATAGAATTAAGCCGCTTAAGACTAACATTACCTTATTATTATTTCTTTTTTGTATCTCTGATTATTAGAATTGAACAAATGTGATGTTTGACAATAATGGGAAAATAAATTGTATATACATATAATTTTGGTTTGCATACCTAGATTTGTACAATTCGTTTTACTATAATTTTAATATATATATATATTATATCAGTTATGATAAATTAATGTGTAAGATGTAAAACTTTTTAGATAGTGTTTTCATCAAAAATTGGTTGGAAAACCATTTGAAAAGTTGACACATATCACTTGATCATTTGACAAGTAAATATTTTTATAATGAAGGGACACATGTCAATAACAACTTGTATCTAGCGATGAGAGCTCGCATCAGAGTGAGCAATAACTACTCGCACCGGAGTAAGCAAAGAGTGCTCGCAACTCGAGGCAAGCACCCTAAATAGCAATATTGTTCGTCCCAAGATGAGCACCACGGGAGGAGTGTGAGTCTTGCCCCTAGGCGAGTAACAATATCATGCACTAGGTCCAGCAATAGCAACGTTCATCGGGTGAGCATCCTGAAGAGCAATAGTGTTCACCTCAAGACGAGCATCATGAGAGGAGTGTAAAGCCCCTAGACAAGTAGAATAGAAAGGAAAAGTGCTCGCCCTTGGAAGAAAAAGATTCTTGCCTAAAGTGAGCAACAACATGTCGCATTGGGGGGGCGAGCAATTATAGTAAGCACTGTGTTGAGGGACTTTGAAGAGTAACAGTACTCACCCCAAAGCAAACACCGCATGGAGAAATTCTACTTACAACCGCCATTGCAGAACCCCCGCACAACCGACACTACTTTTCATGGGCTAGAACTTGGGAGTGTAGAGAGACTGACGGTGAGGCTTCCAAAACAAAACGTACGGTTGAATGAATAAAAAACATGTGGTATTAAAATTAGTATTGCCTGCAAAAAGGTGCCAACCCACCCATGCAGATGATCTCCAGGGCCACCTCTGCCATGGCTGCCTTTCCTTGCTCTAGGGTTTGTCTCTCTTTTCCTTTTTATTTTTGTTTTAATGTTTCTTTGTTTTTTTCATTTGGGTCTTTGTTCCGATCCTTCTTGTGTGAATCTAATGAAATGACTTGTGGGTTTTCCTTTTGGTTGAGGAGCATTTGATCTGGAGTGGAAATTCAAGAGAACAGTTAGATTATTTTTCAATTTTTTTTGGTCTCATTGTTTAGTTCTTTTTTCCCATCAAAATGTCTTGAAAATGTTGTGTTTACTTTTAAAAGATTGAGCCAGCCTTTCTTATATTTGGCGTTTGCACTAGAAAATATTATTATTCACTATGTAGTTATTGAGTTTAAATTACTTTCTCATAGGTGAGAAGTGGGCTTCGCGTTTGGCCGGGTGTGAGACAACTTTGCTTCAGAAAAGGCCTTTTGTATGGGTTTCTTCGATTCTTGTCTACACCGTTAAAAACCTTGTGCAGAGTTAGTCAATCCCTTAGAGTGAATCAATTTGAAGTGTTTGTATGCCTATTCAACCTACTGAAACATAAACATGCGCAGAGGAGAGAAATGTAGAGGGAGGAAGAAGAAGGTAAAACAAATTGATAGAGAAAGAGAGAAGGAATAAACGTGCATAAATGTTAAAAAAATAAAATGTCTAACGAAAAGTAGCGCCGGTTGCGCGGGGGTTCCGCAAGGGCGGTTATAAGTAGACTTTCTCGAGAAGAGAATAAACGCACATGACTTAAAGAAACTTACCTTTCAGTCTTGTTTGACCAAAAAAAAAAAAAAAAAATCAATAACAAATTTTTGAGAAGGAGACTTGAGGATACTAATTTTAGTCTTTGGATAAGGAAACCCTCTTCCAGGATCTAATGTAGACCAATGAAAGGGCGAATGAGAAGATTTAACAAGGAATCCAAATTCTTCTTCGAGGGGACGATGAAACAAAAATAACTAAATGAGAACAAGAGTATATTGACAAATCAGTGCACCAGAAGCAATTTTTCTCACTAGATCGTGGGACAGTTTTTTGGAAATTTCTGCGTAGCTACATACTGGCTGATTGATTAGATGGCCTTTCTGCACCAAAACCACTCAGAGTTACTACGCCCACCGAAAATTGTACCGAATAGTGTAAATCAGTTTTTTTTTTTTTTTAATCATTTTAAAAAAATATTAAAATTTATAAAATTATTAGAAAAAATTTTCTTAATAATTAAATAAAAATAAAATAAAAACACAATTCGGTAGAAAAATTCGGTAGAGAATTTCTGTAAGAGTAGTGTTTCTCAAACCCCTAAATCATGGTACGATTATCTGGGAATGATTGTACCCCATTCCAACTCAAGACTAATTACTGTGCCGAGTTACATCCAAACTTTTCTACCCTGAGATGAAAAAACTAAGCAATACTCGGATTATTTACAAGCAATACTCACTGCACAAAACAAAAGCTTAGGTTAAGTAAGTAATTGGCCCATCCAACAAAATATACCATTCAAGTTCGGATAGGCACTTTAGTATATACTAGTAAATATTTCATGTGCAAGGCATGTATGCCTAGTTGAAGATGGCTTAATTGAGTAGTATGTTGGTTGGACTGATCTTACTCGAGCAAGGATTATTTTCTTGCAATGCTTGAAGTTTTCAAACAGTGTGTTGGTCGAACATGCACTGTTTATACCGAATAAGGGTTAAATTCTTACGCTGATTGGTATTACTGACCTATGTGTTCGTTGGGCTGGACTTGCTTGGTGATCCCGAGCAAGAGTTTTTTCTTGCGACACTTGGAATTACCAAGCAATGTGTCCATCAGATTGGGCTTGCTTGGTGTTCTTGAGCAAGGTTTATTTTTTTGAGATGTTCGAAATTTCTAAGCAATGTGTCAATTAGATTGGCTTTGCTCGTCTCGAACAAGGATTAATTCTTGGGCAATGTGTTCGTCGAATTGTGCAAGGCACGTATGCTCAAGTGAAAATCACTACAAGAGAAATGGTTTTTTGAGACAAAAAATTTTGTCTCAAAAAATCCCAATTTCGTCCCAAAAAAGAATTGGAGACGAAAAATTTTTGTCTCCAATTTGTCTCTAAAAGGCTGTCTCAAAATGTTTTTGGTCTCTAAAAATCACTTTTAGAGATGAAATTTTGGAGAACCAGTCGAAACTGTTCGAACGGAGAATTTTTTTTGAGACGAACCAATTTCGTCTCAAACATATATTCGAATGGAATATTTTTCAGTTCGAACCGACTCGTCCATTCGAACAAAAAAAAAATTGAATCGAACAAACAACAATATTTGATGTTGTTCGAACGACATGAGTGTTCGAACGAATAATTTTTGTTTAAATGACTTTTGTTCGAATGTAAATTACGTCCGTTTGAACTATATTACGCGTTCGAATGGCTTATTTATTGTTCGAGTGATTATGTTTTTATTCGAATGGAATTATAAATGGTCATTTCTCGTGATGGACTGGTTATTTACCGTTTGAACGGTATTAATCATACAAAACAGAATTTAATAAATTAAAAATACCATATTAGTATTACACAAATTGTAATTCAAATGTCAATTGTTTAAATGTTTTGAAAAAAAATAATACAAAGAAAATGAAAATAAGAATTAATTTTTACAATTGTGGTGGTGGTATAGAGTTTTGTGACATAATTGACTGAAACTGAAGCATAGCCTTTTGTATCTCCATCTCCAGTCTCTTCTGCATGTTCTCTTCTAATCTTGCCTCAAGATCTGCTGCTTGATCTAATCTGGTCAGCAACTCTTTTTCTTTGGACCTCAATCGTTCTATCTCAAGTGTTGCTTCCTCCAGTTCTTTAGTCTTGTCGTCACTCAATCTGGCTCGAGAAGAGGATGATGATGTTGAGGATGGCTTAACGCAACGTCCTAAGCCCCTCAAATATCCAGAACGTGATCCAAGAACTTGAGAAATGATCTGAGCATCGTTGACAGATGATGCATCAGATGGATCCGCAACAGCTTCCTTGAGAGATATCATCTTGTCCTACAAAAACAAAAACATACTAGTTAGTATAAGTAACAAAATATATAATCACAATGGAATTAAAGAAATTTAAACTTACATAATTTGCCTCTGCTTCAGAACTTGTCCAAACACCATCACGATTTTTATGTGATTTTGCATACAATTGGGTCAGATCATAGTCAGCAGGACTTTCTTCTTTCTGCAAAAAAAATATATATATTAGAACTTAAATCGGAAAAGTGTATTAAATATTAATATTTAACGGGGAGTAGAATAACTTACCATTTTGTTAGACAAACGATGAAAAGATCGAGAACCCGCATGATGGTGTATCTTTAAGTTTGATCTATTTGCTTTGTTTACAGTACTCCGTTGCTAAAAAAAAATTATATCTATATGTTTAATACATCTATCATATACTATTAAAAAAAGATAACAGCGAAATTACCTGATAGGCAGGATCTTCAAACATATCACAAACCTTCTCCCATTCATTTGGTGGCATTGCTTGGAATGGATTTTGGCGCGCCTCTATTGTAGTACTAAAATTCTTATAGTGTGCATGGCATCGACCTTTGTACCTCCGAAATGCATTCGACATCAGCTCCTCAACCGTTAATCGATCCTCTCGTCGGCCAAAATTAAGCTCAAACTCATCCTTTCAATAATTATAAACAATTAGTATAAATACAAAATATCCAAAAAGTAACATGAATAATACTTAGTTACTTGAGATATAGCTTATTACCAAGCAACGATTTTTGATGTGGTCTTTCACATCTTGGGGAACTTTAGACCAAGAGGATGTAGCAATTGGTGCATACGTGCGAGTAAGCGTACCAACAAAAGAAGCAAGCCACGCTGCTGAATCTCCGGAGCCACCGGTGTGATAATCAGGAATATCAACTTTAATTTTACCAACTTTTCTTACTTTCTCTATGCAGACACCCCTAGTAGTGCCTCTACCTCGGCGCTGGCTTACAACAGCTATATATACAATAATTAAAGCAAGTATTTTAATTAAATAATTTTATTTTATAGATATATTACTTAAATTGAGCATAAACTGTAATATTTAATTTGATAAAATACCTTCTTCTGAGTCTGGTAGTGTGGGCTCACTGTTCATAGCAGGTGAACCACACGGGGAGTCAGTAATGGATGGGGATGGCACACGTGTTGCTTTACGTTTAGGAGGCATATCTATTTGAAATTGTAACAAATTATTATTCAAACAAATGTTACGAATATTTATAAGAATAATACTTACAGAAATTTATATTTGAAATTCATTCACTATCCGTTTTGCTAGACCAGTCGCCCTCATCCTCGCTAGACACTTCAGTTGATTCATCGTCTTCCAATATTTCACCCTCAATTACTTCGGGTTGAACATCTTCTCTACGCAATGGAACCATATCATATTGGCTGAGATCAACAAATAGATTGATGCCTATTTCGTTTTCTTGATATGCTTCTTCATTTGCTGGACTATCAACTTCTTCTGAAGGTTCGTCTGTCTCTGGAATAGTATCATATACATTTCTTGGTGCAAACTTCTCCACTACCCGCCATGGGTTTCCATACTCCGGATCATCTAAATAAAAAACTTGATTCGCTTGGCAAGCGAGAACGAAGGGATCGTCCTCATACCATGTGCGAGATGTATTGACACTAACAAAATAATCATCGTTACGCACTCCAAACCTAGGATTTGAGACATCCCACCAATTACATTTAAACAACCAGACCATATATCCTCCCACGTATTTTAACACTATAATATCTTTCACAATTTCATAGAAGTCAATGTTATCATCCCCATGACTTCCTTCGACTACAACCCCACAATTTTGAGTTTTCCTATATCGTTCTCTGTCAGCTGTATGAAATCTATATCCACGTACCAAACATCCTGAGTACTGGATGGCCCGCCTAGACGGACCACATGCCAGAGCATACAGTTCTGGTGAAATTTCTTCTAAATTTTCACCATATTTCGATACAACCTACATCAATAAATATTATTATTAAAAAAATAATAGAGTTTAGTGGTATGAAATTCGTATTATAAAATAGAACTTTACAATAATACCGTATGTTCAAACCATGAAGCAATTCCTCTTCATGCGTATTTTCTAGGTCCGTTACACCATTCGTACGAAGTAGTTCTATATGTTCACTGCACATATTCATGTGAATGGTTAATTTGTAGCAATGAAAAATGTTATATTATTATACATGATTAATTTAGAGGATCATCACTAGCCTCAAATAGTGATCAATCTCTACACAGTTATTCAAGACATACCATCGAGCTCTTTCAAACTCTCGTCCACATAGGTCGTAGCCTCCTTGTGCCCTTATGGGACGTACTGTCTGGGAAAATACGGTAAATGTCGATGAGACTCTCATCTCTCTTCCACCTTCATAATTTCGGTCTGGTTTTGTAAATCTAGTATTAATCCCACGGAAATATATTGAACAAAAGGTATGCCACTTATTATCAATATATGACTCAGCAATCGAACCCTCTGGATGAGCTTTATTCCCCACAGATCGCTTCAATTTTTTCAAAAAACGTTCAATAGGATACATCCATCTATACTGAACCGGACCAGCAACTAAAGCCTCACAAGGTAGGTGCACAGTCAAATGAACCATTACATCAAAGAATGAAGGCGGGTACAAACTTTCTAATCTGCACAATATTACTGCAATGTCAGCTTCCATTTTTAACAATTCATTGACTTTCAACGTTCTACTACAAATGTCTCTGAAAAATCTCCCTAATTCTGTGAGAGCTGTACGAACATCTCGAGTACGCTTTCCACGCACACCAACCGGTAACAAACGCTGCAAAAATACATGACAGTCATGACTTTTAAGACCAGTTATCTTCCAATCATGTGTTCAAACACATCTTGACATGTTTGAATCATAACCATCGGGTAATTTGATTGTCATGAACCAATCACAAAATTTCTTTCTCTCATCATTTGAGAGTGTATACCATCCAATGGGCATATATGCTGACAATCCATTATCTTGCAAATGCAATTCCGGTCTTATCCCCAACTCTTTCAAGTCTTTACGAGAGTTAGCTGTATCTTTTATCTTCCCTTCTATTGACATCAGAGTGCCCAATATATTCTCACATATATTCTTTTCAATGTGCATAACATCTATATTGTGGCGCAGTGTCAACGTAGACCAGTATGATAACTCAAAGAAAATACTTTGTTTTGTTCAATTCAACTCCACTGCTTGTCGTTTTCTCTTTCGAACTCTGGTATCTTTTCCAAATCTGTTTTCTGAAACATCCCCCAACTGCACGATAATATCATTCCCAGACAACTCTGGCGGTGATAACCTACACTCAACCTTTCCATCAAAGATAGCTCTATTTGAACGCCATTTATGATCATGTGGTAAATAACGACGATGTCCCATAAAACATAATTTCCTACCATGACTCAACCACTGAGACTGTGTATATTTATTACAAACAGGATAAGCCATTTCACCTTTTGTGCTCCACCCAGACAAATTTCCATATGCCGGAAAATCATTTATTGTCCACATCACTGCAGCATGCATCTTGAACTCCCTCGACGAAGCGGCATCATATGTACTGACACCTTTATTCCACAACTCTTTCAACTCTGCAATCAATGGTTGCAGATATACATCTAATTCGTTCCCTGGTGACCTTAGCCCTGGTATCAATAGAGTCATCATAAAATAAGGATCCTTCATATACTTCCAAGGTGGCAAGTTATAGGGCATTAATAGGACAGGCCAAGTACTATGAGAAGTGCTCATGTTGCCAAAGGGATTAAAACCATCCGTTGCTAAACTAAGACGTACATTGCGAGGTTCTTCGGCAAACCATGGATACTCGACGTCAAATTTCTTCCATTGTAAAGAATCTGCAGGATGCGAGAGGAAGTTTTCATTTTGTACTCTTTCTGTGTGATGCCAAGACATATCTTTCGCAATTAACCTCGACGTAAACAGTCTTTGAAGTCGAGGAATCAACGGAAAATGTCTTAAAACTTTATGGGGTACATTACATTTATCGGATGTCCATCTTGACTCATGACACACTGGGCATGAGTCAAATTCTGCATATTGCTGCCAATAAAGAATACAATCATTTTTACAAGCGTGGATGATGTTATAATCAAATCCTAACCCTCGCTTCAATTGCTTCGCTTCATAAAAATTACGGGGTACTACATTATCCTGAGGAAGAGCCTCTTTAAATAATTCAAGTAACATGTCGATAGCTTTGGCAGAAATACGACAAATAGACTTAATATGAAGCAACCTCACCGTGAAAGACAATTTGCTATGACGAGTGCACCCCTGATACAACTCTCTTTGTGCATCCTCCCACAATCTTCCAAAGTTATCATTTCCCTCAAATGATTGTGCAGATGTTCCTTCTCCATCCCTCATCCCAAACATTCCTGCACCCAGATCACCTAACATCTCAGTCATATCCTCTCCATTATCGTCATTGTCATCAGAATCATCCACATTAATGTCCTCTATGTCGGTGTCGTTACCCTCATCTACTTGATTGGTCTGACTGCTAAATCTAACTCCTTTGGGAAATGGTTCGCCATGTAAGACCCAAGGTGAGTATTTAGGATCGATTCCATTTACAAATAAATGATCCTCCACTACCACAAAATTATAAGAACTAAGATTCTTGCACTTCTTGCACGGACATCTTATATATCCTCGACTATCAACACTCATGCGAGCGAAGTCTAGAAAAAACTTCACTCCTTGTGCATACTCCTTATAGTCTCGCCCAAGTCTATCTCCCAATAGCATCCAACTTTTTTCCATTGCTCAAATCCGTGATTTGTCCAATGTCTATCAAAAAACCCAATTCATGGGATAAACACTATCAAAAGTATATTCAAACGTGATCCATTTATTTTATAAGGTAGTTGATCCTATCCCATTCGAGAGACTATCATCTATATCGCATATATACTCAGTCAAAAACTCCTATGTTAGTAAAAATTTCGGCAGCATTTCCCTACAATTCTCCAAGTATGTTAATCACGATAAGTCGTCGACCCTATTCATGGGCCGAAGAACTTACAGACCACATACCCGAAGAATGTAAGAAAACACTGAACCAAAATTTTAATTGACTAACACAAGAGTTTAAACTGAATATATCTGCCATATAGATGATAGAATCCCAAACTGTCCACTTTGGACAATTCAAGAGTTATACCCAAAAACATAATTTGGCCACAACTCTCGAACGGGTTTAAGGTTCAAGTACACAAAAAAAAAATTCAAAAATCCAAAACACTCAAACCCCTACAATTATTGGATAAATTTGAAAGCAAAGCAAATATATGTGCAAAATTACATATAATTAAATGTTAATTATTCTTATTTATAAATTTCCATTTTAATATATTTTGCATCCTCCACTTATAATTATATTATGTATATAGTTTTTTTTGGATTAAATATTTTATAACTACTATTTATTAATCTATAGTGTAATCAATTATTATGTTATATTGTTATATTATATTATAAGTTTCCTTCTTAACTCTATATTATATATGTATATAGTTTTTTATAACTCTAAATACCCTAAAACTATTATTTATTAATTTAAGTGTTTTCAATTCCTATGTTATAATATATTATAAGTTTCCATTTTAATTCATTCTGTTTGAACGGATGTTATATCGTTTGAACAGAACAAGGACAGATTCCAATTCACATATATTATGTTCGAACGGGTATTATAGCATTCGAACGGTACTAGTCCAGATTTCAAACACGAAACAGAGAGCAATTTCTTGTCTAGAAAATATCATTTTCACTACATTATTCTCATAAGATGCATATTACAATAGGTTACATTGTAAATGAGATTGTAAACACACAAATATATCAAAATAGCTTAACATATGTTATTAAAAACTATAAATTATCGAAAACCTAAAAATTAGAAATATTACTTCAAATTTAAGCAATCCAAGTCAAACCCCAATATACAATACCTATAATGCCATAAAACACATTATGGCATAACTCTAAACCATGTCCAATAAACCAACTTGCTATGAAAATCGGAATACAAAAAAAATTTCCAAAATATATTACTTACTTTTATAAACCCAAGCTTTCTCTCAAGAATCCCTTCTCCTACAGGCCAAGCGTGCTCCTCTATCTCTCCACAGCTCTCTCTCACTCCACAAGTCTCTCAAAATTTCGCACAAAATGAAAATGAACTGGAGGTTGGGGTATTTGAATTTGTGAAGTCACGTTCGAACTGGAATATTACTCATTTGAACATGAAAATTTCAAATTGCGCCAAATTTTGCAGCTATTTAATGTTTGTTCGAACAAAAAAAATAGAATATTCCTTGACATATTCTTCAAATGCCCAGAAGATGAAAAGATATTTTAGTTCGAATGAGAAATTTTTTAGTTCAAATAAATTGACATTCAGAGTATTTGGCACTAAATTTCCCATCAAATACATTTCACGAGGTAAAATCGTTCGAACGGTACTTTATTGGTTCGAACTAAAAATTATATTATTATGCTTATAAATGATCGCATATAGATAATAATAAAGTATTTTAATTTATAGCAACTATTTTATTTCTAATCTAGAGTATATACTATCTGGTATTTTATATCCAAAGTCTAACTTTTTTAGATTTCTTTTTACATCAAATATTTAACACTTTTAAATATTTTAAACAAAAGAAAAAAAAAATTAAATAAAAAATATTTCCCCAATTGGGCAAAAAATCTTTCTCCAAGTGTGTGGTATGTGTCATAAGTAATTATACAATTTTATATGTAATTGTATAAGTGATTTTAATAACTACTAAATTCTTCACAAAAGAAAATATTAGTAATTGTAATTGTGCATGCTCCTTGTGTATAACTAAACTAATATAACTATTAGTATAACTATATAATAGTATTAGTATAAAGTATTAGACTATTAGTAATAGTATAGGCTATAGGCTATAGCTATATATTAGTAATATTAGTAATTTAGTATAAGTATAATTGTATAAGTATAACTATAATCTATAGTCTATACTTATAACTATACTAAATCATTATAACTTATACTAATATATAATATAGTTATAATTTCTTATAAATTTATAACTTATATTTAATCACTATAATATAGTATAACTAAACTAATATAACAACTAATATAACCATTAGTATAACTATATAAATATATAATAGTATTAATAATTAAATATTTTATACTTAATTATAATATA